>JBBPDE010000031.1:18581872-18597624 GCA_037974605.1 Nannopetersius ansorgii | reverse complement strand
TTACTAACTCAGTTACTTTTTGGAAGAAGTAACTAGTAACTATAACTAACTACTTTTTTAAAGTAATGTGCCCAACAATGCTCCTTACCAGTCCCGTCCCTGAACCTGACCAGTTTCAGAGGAATATTTCTGTTGGTTAAGACACACAGTGAACCAATGAAGAACCAGGAAGTCAAGGTTGAACTTTTACTTGTTCATTCATTAAAAGCTCAGTTCGTGTTTTAGCTGAAGAAAAACTAACATCCATTATGCTGTTGTTACTTGTTGGCATTAAAACAAAGAGAGGTACAATTTATCACTATGCTCTTTAAATGTATTTTATATAATAATTACACTACAATACTACATGTACATTCTGAATCGGCAGGTTCAGTTTAACACTTTCAACTTTATTTACTTTTAGTATCTCTTTTAATGTTACATTTCACCAATATGCAACAGCAAATCACAAAACTTTTAATTCTCTTGAAGCTCTTAAAAAGAGAATTATGATCAAACAACTGAGATGCAATAATTTCTGATGGTGAAAGTCACACTCTGATGACTTTTTGGAAACAGCTATGGTCCAATGTTCAAAACAAAAGTGTCCCACTGGCCACATGTCCACATCTAATAAAATAAATGTGCTTCTCGATACCTGGGGTCGCGTAAACGTCAACAGGGAACTTTAGTTCTGGTCAGTGAATTTTTACAACAGCAATAACTTTCAAATGTTTACACTCTTTTCCTGTTTTTCTCCAGCGAAGAAGGCGACACATCTTAGGACTGAAGGAGTGAAGGGACCTGCAACAAACTAAGATGTACATCTTCATTTTAATCAAAATCCACAAAATCTTACATGGGTGCCATAAATCATCATCCATCCCCTTATCTGTGGTCATCTCTTACCACAGAGCCTCTATTGGCAAATGAACGACACCATTTCATTCCTACGACGGTGACGTAACCTGAATTTTGGTGGAAACACACATGAGCCTGAGTCACCCACTGATCCTGACATGGTAAATCATAATCTAGGGCATAAAAACACAACTAAGCCCTAGAAAAGGTAAAGCACAGAAATATACTGTATTTTTAACAGTCCAGAATGGCGTAGGTAAGCGTACTGGGGGACGCCAACTCGCTCACTCAGAGGCAGCGTTACTGCATACAGCTCAAAAATCCCACATTTTGAGTCGCTGTTTGTAAACATTGCTACTCAAAGACTTGAGGCTTGACTTGGAAAAAATATCTTATGAACATCTCTGGTGTATTCGGAGTATTCTACGTGTTCATCAGCCACACACAACCAAACAAGTTCACCCACGTAGTTCGACGCTAATGCCGTACATCGTAACATGAATGTCTTAAAACTATTTACGTCATGTGTCGAGACCCAACGACCCCCTGTGCGGCAACTGTACTGCTCAGGACCGCTAAGCTCTACAGCCCTGGTCACCAGGACTGAACTGCCAGACATCCAGGAACTCTAAACAGTGCTGGAGGAGAAAGACAGAAGCGTTTCCTTCTCTACCATGACTCTATCCTTCCTAACCCAGAGTTATTATTGGACTGAATGTTTTATAAAACCCCAAAGCTCAGTGTTGTAGTTTTTGTGGATGTAAAAGAGAAATAATGAATTTATACTAACAATTCTGAGCCTGAAAATACAAAACACATCATGTTTCGTGTTGGTTAAGAAAGGGACTGTTGCACAGTAAGCTTATTCTTAAAAAGTATTGCGATAGCCCGGCCTGACATTTATGATGTGGATATAGTTATATACAGTGGTAGCTTGACTTACGAGTTTAATTTGTTCTGTGACGGAGCTCGTAACTCAAATTACTTGTGTCAAATCAGTTTTTCCTATTGAAATGAATTGAAATGCCATTAAACCGTTCTGGACCTCCAGAAAACTCTGCTTGTTTTGTTTTTAAATAAGAAAAATGTGCTTTTATACAACAAATATTGTATAAAAACACAATACAATAGAATGTACTGCAGTAAACTGGTTTTATTAAGTATAATGTGCAGCATTTGCTGGTCCTCTTTTTAAAATTCTCGAACCCCAACTGGCTTTAACTGGCGGCCCGATGCCTCGTTCTCCGAAGCATCTGGATCTGCTGCAGCAAATCGGTGTAAACAACTCGATTCTTCTCCAGATCATCACCTCCGTTACGGATCTCCTGCCAGCTGCTTCTCCTCAACCAGACCGTCAGCAGCTCCTCCATGTTCTCATGGATAGATGTTCGCTGTTTAGAAAATATTCTGATTCGCTGAGTCGACTCCATTATCTTCTAATTTATTTCTTTAATTCAATGCACCTCATCTGCTTCTTCTCAGCACTGTCCTTCACTCTTACTTACTTTGGACACATGGATAAACTAACTTACCATTTTCAGATTGTGGAGTATAGAACAGCCACTGGGATCAGAATGACTGAGTAACAGAGATCAAGACTATAGAGGGTTCAATGGTGGTCAGAGTTTGTTATAAGTCGATCTTAATGGGGTTCTGGTGGACCCTCAACCACTTTAAAACACTCTTATAGGAGTTTTAAGTTTAAGTGGACAGACTCCGGGTCCCGCACTCCTTGGAACGATTAAGCAGTTCCAAAAAATGAGTAAATTAATGAATGAATGTGGAGAAAGCAAAGCAAAGAGAAGCGCTGAAATAACTTCAGAAGTTTCTTTAATATGTCACTATTTATTAGTTTAATTTATTTAAGTAGATATTGTTTTATTTTATTAGATATTTATTTTAGATTGATACAACAATCCCTTTGAATTCTATTTAAAAACACAGACCATCTATTTTCAATAGATAGTGATTTAATGTCAACCGCTGGCTAATAGACCCTGTTAAGTTTTTTCATTTTCACAAAACAGAACGTAAACTCAGAGCTCATTTTAAATACTGACCAAATTACAACACACAGAAACATACTAAAATATAAATAATTGGTCTAAACTAAAAAGGTGACACCAAAAATTTTCTGCGAGACTTTCCTTCGTCGTTACAGAGCAGCAGAAGAGAGGTTTCGCTTTCTTCTCACTCTTTAGGTAGAACACCAATTGTAAAACATTATTTTAGGTATAAACACACAAAAATTTTCCCACCAAGTCTGAAATGTCAGATAACCCATAATGTATCACAGAAAGATTAGATGTACTCTACATATTAATGATAATATTTATATACACTCAAACTGAAGGTGTTAAAAAAGGGTTCTTTGCGTGATAAAATAGAATAAGAGCACATAAATCTGGCCCTAACAGTTTCAATGTCCAGTCAGATCTCTAGGACTCTGGTTCCAACTTCAATCTGCTCTTTCTAATGAGCTTCTTCAGAAGTCTCTGATTGACTGGAGTGGTAAGTGAGGAGTCAGAGCAGCAAGTTAGAAGTAAAGATAGAAGGATGGTGGATCTCCAGGAGGAGTGTTGGTGTCCTAAACAATAATTTAAAGAACATGAGATCAAAAACGATTAAAGAACCTACATAACATTGAAAGAATGTGAGTTTCATGAAGTTTAATGATCTCTAGAACATTTAAAGAACATAAGATTCATTGGTAAGATCTGTGAGGTTTAAAGAACCTCAGGAACTACAAAAAAATGAGATTCAATTTAAAGAACCACCAGAACATTAAAAGAACATGAGATTCATAGGTTCCTTATGTCTGAAATGGTTCGTCCAAGGTATTCTGCAAAGAACCAATTTGTGGCACCTTCTTAAGAGTGCAGATTATTATCATTTACACTGTAGTTCGCAAACACATGAAACTTCGACACACACAGTTATAACAGTGGTTCCAGAATCTCTTCACGAATGCGAAAATGTAACACAGAAGTTGGAAAAAAAAACTGAAACAGTGTATTATCCCGTTATTTCTATTTCAAGATATGTTGATACAGTAGTCTATAAATACTTGTATTTTGATACATACAGTACTGAGCAAAAGTCTTGATTCCCCCCTCATTTCTTCCTATTTTACATCTTGAAAGAAATGAAAGAAATGATCACTGCCTGATCATCTGAAATCATTTGCTCCTGGTTCTTCACTGGTTCAGGACTTCAGTTAGATGCTCTTTGTTCTGCTTGAATGATTCATACGTAGGTCACCTTGTGTCTTAACCAACAGAAACATTCCTCTGAAACTGGTCAGGTTCAGGGACTGGACTGGAAATGAGAGGCTCTGAACGTCCTTCAAGAAGCCTGGAGAACTGTTCCTCAAGAACACATTAACATACAAGACAGGCTTGATCTTTAAGAAATGAGTGGTGGCTTAAGACTTTTGCAAAGCATTACACTTGGTACAAGAAGTTCTTTTGTGGAAATTGTAAAGGAAGTCAGAGCTGCCGAGTGGAAGAATCACAATAATATCCAATAGGCCCAAATATTGCAACAGTATTGTATCGTTGCCTCCCACTGCAGGTAAATATGAATTACTGTTTGATGGATGTTTGCTGTGATGATGGTAGTTTAAGTGTAAATGTTTCTGAGGGACCTAAACCTGATCTAAAAGCAGAAAAGCTTCTGGAAACCTAATCTGTCTGAACCTCAAGACCGCACAATCACACTTTCTTGCAGAAACTATGGAAACTCTGATGGTTGCTATAATGTTGCAAGGTGTTTGCCATGGTTTTTGAGGTGCTCACTAGAGTTTTTAGTTACTTTAGTATTGCAGGTGGTTGCTAAGGAGTTACTAAGTAGTTTCTGTGGTTTTTCCAGGTGGTTGCTAAGGTGTTGGTAGTTGCTATGCTGTTTGCTTGGCGTTTGCTGGTTGTTTATTATTAGGGTGTTTTTAAGTGGCTCTTATGGCATTTATAATATATGGTTGCTAGTGTGCTGTAAGATAGTTGCTACGGTATCTAAGGTGGGCCCTGTGGTGTTTTTAGCTGGCTATTATGTCATTGCAGTTGGTTGCTAGGATGCTACAGTATGGCTGATGGTTGCTAGGGAGTTGCTTAGTGGTTCCTCTGGTTTTCCAGGTGATTGCCATGCTGTTGTAGTTGTTGCAAGGTGCATATTATTGTATTGCAAGTGGTTTCCATGGTGGTTTCTAGGTGGTTACTAGGATGTTTCCAGGTGGTTATTATGGTATCACAGGCAGTTGTTAATAAACTACTTTTTGTTTCTAAACTGCTGTTAAAAGTACATATTTGAGCTCTATTTGAGGGCCTAGATGTGCTTTAACATCATGAAAGATTTGAGTGGCAAAGTAAACACTATCATTATTAAACATAACTTGAGAAGCCAGGTGTCTCCAAAACTTTGCTAGGCAAATTATATTATACTATATTATAATACATTATATTATACTATAACACAAACAAGTTGAGACAAAATGTGACAGAGGGACACACACAGAAAGCTTTAGCTCAGGTAGGTGTTGTTGATGTTGATGTCAATGCCATTGCACTGGCTGCTCTTGGCGAGTGTCTCTAGCGAATCCTGGCGGCACACATGAGGAAACAGGCGAGATTTCCTCTGTCTTAGTCTGCTGCCGTTTTCAGGCTCCTCCTCCTCTGCTGCCTCCTCTGCCTCCTCGTCCTCGGTGCTTGAAGAGTTTCTGTTGACTTCAGCGTCCAGCTCCTCGGCTCTGAGGGACTCGCTGTAGGATGAATACTCAATTGACTCCACACACGGAGGCTCGTCGTCCTCAAAGCAGCTGCACAGAGAGAAGAATGAAGAGGGCAGTCAGTTCCCTGAACACAAAGATCAGTTCCCTGCGTGGCATCATTCAGTTCTAATCAGCTCGATTCAGGTGCAATTCTGTGGTGTTTTCTCCAACTAAAGCAGCCCAGGTATGTAGGGGCAGCCCATTTTAGGAGCTTTGCTTAAGGACAAATGGTCAAAGGAATTAGAAGACTCTTAAAGAGCTTTAAGAAGAACCACTGAGAGAAACCAATTAAAATTCTTCAAGATCATGAAGAACCACTGAGAGGACTAGAAGCTCAAACAGGGACCTTGTCCTCCTCTGGGTCACAGCAGGTGTATGTACAAAAACAAGCACTAAAACAAAGATATTTAAACACATCTCTATCAACACAATTTTAAAAATTGCAACAGTCGGTTCATCAGTTTTCATTTCTGACCACAGGGTGGTTGATCACTCTCTGCTCGTACCATCAGCGTGCCTGCTGTTCTGAGAACAGTTCACCCCACCAAATACTGTCTGGACAGCAGCGTACTGTGGTCAGAAACAGAGATATGTAGTTTGGATATAAGAGAGGGGTTTCTAATAAAGTGGGCAGTGAGTGGAAGGACTAGGTGGGTGTTTCTAATAAAGTGGCCAGTGAGTGGAAGCACAAGGTGGTGTTTCTAAAAGGTAAGATGAATTAGAAAATGATCCCGCAAATTAAAGAGTTTGGACCTGTAATCCATTGATAAGCATCTAATATGTAATATTTAATCTTTCTCACGACAACTGGTTTTGGTAAAAACATGCAAAATCAAGCCTGTTGACCTTCCGCATTTCTTGATGGACAGGAATGTTCAGCTCAAAGACAAAAACTCCACAATGTCCACGGACAACGACTGCCTGCACTCATTTTCTTCTGCTCTGGGTGGAAATTAAAGGGGAAAATAACATCTGGCTCACCATAACCTGAGGTGAGGGATTGTATTTTTTTCCTCCTGCTTGATTATTGAGAGGAGATGAGATGAGCTCTCATTCGGAGTTAGACGAGCAGCCGCCACGCCTTCACACACACCTCACGTCCTTCACTCACAAAATGAAGCAATTTGTTGTACGGTTGTCAACACGGCAACAGGTGCAGGCTACCCTTCCATTTTCCACATATTAACAGGCAGCCGGAGACGGACGAGGAATGCATAAGCAAGGACATCGGCGCTCAGCGGCCCGTGTATGATATGCATGGAGACCTCATTTGCATACAATGCCAATTCCGAAACATTCCATTATTTGTATCTGCTTTGAGGGATTTCGTGTCCTATTCAGGGGGGTTTTGGTGTTTATTTTCAGGTTTTATTTGGAAAATGAACATGTCAAAATTGATTAGAGGTTTGGTGAGCAATCAGCAGCTTATGCAGATGCACGCCCAAACAAAAAAATACAGCGAATGCAGAAAATTACAACCCCAAAATAAAACACCTGCACCCAACTTTGAGGTTCACGCATAATGGCCTGCCAGCTGTGCAATGTCTGAATGCAAACAGTGTATTTATTTCATTCTCAATTCACAACTTTCTGCTTTAGTTCAGGCACGTGGTTTTCAAGCCTCACGTCATACTTTACAACATAAAGGAACATTAATACTCATCCAGACATGATTTTTTATGATTTCTGCCTCATTTAAGGAGAATACCTTCTGCAGAGAAGTCTCTCAGAGCACCAATCAAGAAAACAACATCTGTGGCCACTTGCTTCGCTCCTCTGCTGCCGCCATCGACCTTTCAATTTTCCCCCTGAAATCCCAGCGTGATCTCTCGGGGCGTTAGAGCCTTGTGATGCACGGGGCGTTATTGGTGCTGATAGCTGTTCCGTCTCTGGCACTGCAGCACAATCGACAGGCCAGAGAGCGCAGTCATCTGTCTGGCTGAGGAATGAGCAGTATTTAGTTTTGGCAAGGGACTCGGGATAGAGCTCAACGTCAAACATGGGTCTAAAAAAACCCTCAAATACTGACGTCACTGTCCACCACTTTATCAGACTTCACAACATTCCCACAAGATCCAAAAGGTTGTATCCAACACACCCTTAAACATCACAACATTCCCACAAGATCCACCAGGCAGTGTCCAGCTCTTCTTCAGACTTCACAATTTTCTCAAAAGATCCACCAGGCATCATCTACTGCTTCCTCAGATTCCAAGACATTCCCAACAGATTAATTGGGTGTTATCCAGAGTTTGTAACTAAACAAAATGTTTGGTCCATATGCGTGTCAGTTCTATAAATACCTTATTCCCATCCCTAGCTGGCATGAAGGTTTCATATCCCAGCTGCCACCAGTGTAGCATATAAGGCATAGAAAAGCAGTGCAGCTGTATGTAAACCTTCACATGAATATTAATGTTCCACTGTGTGTAAGTATCTTATTATCTATCATCAGTGTTTATGTGGATATAAACCCAGGAAAGGCTTTTAAGTGTTTGTATGTCTTACTCGCAGGGAGGTTTTTGTCTCTTTCCTTCTCACATATATTGATTCCTGTTACCTGTGGCTTACTCTCGACTGATCTGACTTGGCGTTCCACAGTACCAGCAGGGCAGGTGCACAATCTGACTCGGTTCTGTAGCTCCCAGCTCTACCCGGTACCGAACGATTGGAATTAAGAATCATACTACAGCCGGTAACAGACTAACTTTCTTTTTGCATTGGAAAATCCCAGGGACTACAAAGGACAGGTTTTCTTCAACTTCACAACATTCTCAAAAGGTCTACCAGGCATCATCCACTGCTTCCTCGGATTTCAAGATATTTCCAACAGATCCATTGGATGTTATTCACGGCTCCCTTAGACTTCTTAACATTCTCAAAAGATCCTTTAGGCAACGTCCAGCACTTTGTATATCCCCATACTCCAGTAACACTATTTACTCCAGAGAAATATCAAGTGCAGTAAAAGTCAAATTACCCATGAGCTCCCAGATGACCTTCCCATAAGTACTTAGTACTTTAAAAGAAGTACAAATGTAGTAGCTCAAAAAACTCTTACATCCGGAGTAACTTACACTCATTAGCTGATGCCAGGCTTTATTATTCCCTTGTTGGCCTTTATTGGTCCAAAATTAAAGGCTTCAAAAAATGTTTACTAATTTTTGACTCATTTTACAAAAGCCTTTAGAGGATTTTTACCCAGTATCTGACAAAACAATCTAGTTGATTCCTCACAAAACATAAGTTTCCTAATTAGCAAACCTGTCAGGTTCCCAAGAAACTCTTAATTGGTGCTACTCTTTTGGAGGAGGCAAAATTAAGGACGCTTTCAGGCGACAGTGTTGTTTTGAGACTCCCAAAGGAGGCAGAACAGTCTCTTCTTCATCATCTTATGGTTATTTAGCGACCTGAACTCCAAGCGTGAGTTTTTTTATGCATGACCGAAGGGCTCAAATATGAGTTTTTTCTTTTTTTTTTTTTTTGAACAGCTGAACGGAAAGGGCGAAATCTCCATAAGCTGCAGTGGAATTACTGCACAGACTAATGCATCTGTAACAGCTGAAGGCATACTGCACATTAGCACGTAATGGCCAATTCCAGGAAACGAACCACCTTAATCTCTGCAGAGGTGCGAAAGATAGCGCCTCTGCCGATAGCGGGGAGGGGGATGGGTAATTGGGCCGCGATGATTTTTGGTCTCAGGATATGAATTATAAAAAAAAAACAGCTCATTTCCTTACACTTGTTCCATACTTTGCACTGTCCGTACCTCCCCCGTTTTACTTTTCAATTAGTTTAAGTGGTCACTGAGAGGGAAAAAATAAAAAAACGAATGCCGCTTGGCTTTTCAGAGTCTATGAATCTTCCCTGACGGCGAGAGATTCAGCTCTTCAGCACTTCGGCCTGTATGGGCTGTACACATTACTGAGGGCCTGACAGGAGAGTGCAGAAACAGGCGAAAACGATCCATAAGAGCCCAAAGTTGAGCACATCTAGCAGCAAGGAGAGCACGGGTGCCTAATTGTGCTAAGATGCAATCGCCTGCCCTTTCGCTTCATCAGAAATGGCTTGTGATTCACTGTAAGTGCAGCAGAGAGATCAACAATCATCTGGAGATTTCCGGTGAGGTGGCTGTTGAGGGAAACACAGATGGGAGATGTTTAAAATGAGATGTTCAGACAAAAAAAAGAAGAGAAGCTGAAGCTTGACAACCAAAAAAAGCTGCAAGAGGCACATTAGCAAGATCTGGAACGTCATTAGATGTCCCATCGGTCCACGATATAACGAGAGAGATACAGCAAAAAATGCAAACTCCACAAAACACGAGTCATAATGAAGCAATAATGTGATACAGACCAAACATGAGCTATTGCTTTTTTTAATCACCAACAATAACTGCAACCTCCAAGAGCTCATTTCATTCCTTTCTGAGAGCCCTGGAACCGTGGCTGGCTCTGAACAGCACTACACGCCCAGATGGTTTTCATATTACCAGATCTCGTGCTGCAGCCTCGCCTAATTTTACTGTTTCCTTTCCATGCATGATGAGAAAACAACAGGCCGGGTCTGAAAACAACTTTGGGAGGATTGCTGCACATCAAAACTGGGCCTCAACTTTGGAGGCATGGGCTTGGCGAGCATTAAGGGAGCCCAACAAAGCCTTGAAGCCCTCGGCCAGACAAGAAGTCCTCTCTGAAGCGAGGGAAGCAGCTCTCCGAATCTTCTATTTCCATTTAATGATGTGTAGAGGTCTCTGGCGGCTCCGCTAAATTGGAGAGCACGCTTATGAAGTAGCGGTAGGGGCGGCGTTTGTTGTCTTGCCAGAACAGCAGCAGAAAGTGAGTAGATTCCCCCCAGGGCAGCCGCTTGCTAAGTAAATACATTAATAATAGATCATTCATTCAAATATTACATGAATATTTACAGGGGGCTTAGCCGTGTTTTACCCGATGAATGCAAAAAGCAGGAGACGTGACGCGCGAGTAGACAAGCAGCGGTGCGAGGAACTCAAAGGTTGTTGCTCTAACAATGACCTTGAGTTCTTTGAACCTGCACAAAGTAAAGTGGAGAGGCAGGAATAAACCATAAATATTTTCTGTGGAATTCCCATGGTCACCATTAGAGGAGCAAAACCAGTTTTATGTTTTGCTTGTTAGATGCTCATTAATTGGTCATCAGAAAACTGGGCTACACAGATTGCAATACAACATAAAGGCCATTCCTGACCACTGACAAATGGGCAAGATTTTTTTTCGTCCCATAGGCCACTGTGAGACGTTGTTAGAGAAAAACATACTTCTTGGAACTCCAACCAAAAATTAAGCACACTGATGCTACAGGACTGTGGTCTCCAGCACTGGTTCTGGAGATCAGCCTTCAGCATGGAGCAAGGTGGAGGTAAACAAGGCAAGAGGGTGGATCTCCAGGCACAAGGTGGTGACCTACGCTGTAGAATATTAGGAATGCCTTCTTTGTGTTTGCTGGATTACTGAGATGTTCACAAGTCGTTTTTACTGAGTCCAAGTCTAGTTCCAACCACAATCTGCTGACACCTACAGCTACTGAACTCCTTCAGAGGTCCTGGACTGTCTGAAATATTATGTAAGTGCTCCCAGTATCTACCACAATGTGCTAAACACACCTGATTCAACTCACCTGCTAATTTCCAGGTTTAGTGACCATGTTTGAGGACCTGAACTGGGCACCAAATTTTTGTTTCTTTATATCAATGGTCACCAACCCAGGTTCTGGAGATCTACCTTCAGCATGGAGCAGGGTGGAGGTAAACAAGGCAAGAGGGTGGATCTCCAGGGACGAGGTGGTGACCTACGTTGAAGAATATTAGGGATGCCTTCTTTGTGTTTGCTGGATTACCTAGATGTTCATAAGTCGTTTATACTGAGTCCAAGTCACGTATCAAGCCTTTGAGTGGCAATGTTTACAAACGGCGATTTTTGAGCTGTAAATGTTGAGCTGTAAATGTTTACAAGATATGCTAATTGGCCATGCCCTGCGATTACAATTATTTAGCAGGGGACGGGTCTGCATGCTGTGATTTGCCCTCACCAACATGGAGGATTTGCGAAATATATCTCACACTCTAAATGTGAAACTCCACAGTTAGATGGAGCTTTGTGACCCCTTTCCAACAACGCCTCAAAAACCGTTATTTGCAGAAAACCGTTCACCTCGGACAAAAGTAATGGGACACCAGGGCGAGGTGAACGGTTTTCGGGTCGTTGGAAAGAGTGCAAGATATAAATAAATAATTCCGTGAAATGAATATGGTTTATGAGTTATGAGTCACGAGTCAAGTCTCGAGTCATGTCTCCTGTCCTGCCTCCAGTGCCTCCTTCTACCAGTGAGTCATTTGAGGTCACTGACTTTTTGCGCACCATCCCAGCCAGGACAGCTGTATTTGGCACAACTATCATTGTTGCTCCCCAGCCCTCTTTAATTTTACGTGCTCCTCTGGGTCTTTGTGTCAGTTTCAGGAAGTTTGTTATGAACAATGCTCATGAGCCTGAGGGAAACTGAAAAGGGGTTTCTTGCATTTGCATTTGCAAAAAGTGGGAAAATTGTGCAAAAAGTAGGTGGAGATATAACATGCCACTCAGTTTACTAAAGTTTGAGCAACACGCCAAGCTTGTTTTTCCTCTGCTTTTTATAAGCAGATATAAATTTGCTTCTGAGAGACTTTATTAGTGGCATTAACGCAGCAGTCAGAGGCATGAGCCTCAAACAGTAGCTGAAACAATGTTTTCATCATAGAACACTGTTTGGACTCTCAGGATCAGAAGGACATCATTTCATACACTAATTATTTTTAGCTGGAATGGAATTAAACCTTTGTAGAATTTTCTGCTGTGAAAGACCTTAATTAAATAAAACCAACAATCTCGTCATCTATAAACTTTCACTGCTCTGTTTTGTTGCTGAATACTCTGTTATCTGACTTTTAAACCCTGTATCTCACCAGCACAGAGTGGGAAGAGCTCAGAGCCGTTAGGTGCTGGTTGCATGGTTTGCAGTCATCGTAAATTGAGCATTTAATTCAGGGACATTGTGAGCCTTTGTTGTCCTGCAGTGGTAAACACCCCTCACAGACCCTCATCTATGCTAACCAACCTGAATTTCCAGGTAAAGTCATTCGGCTAATTTGTCAGGAAGCGTTCACCTGGTCAGCCTCCTCACTCTGCTGAGGTCTGGGTGAGCGTTGCTAATGTTCCTGGTCAATAGACATTTCACGGATTAAATGAATGAGAAATTAGTTCTGACATTAGTTTATGTGAGCGCTCTGAAGTCGCCGAGCTGCAAGTTCAGAGTTTACAATTCAAATCCAATTACAGCTGCTGTCAGAGGTGACCAATGAAGCGAGAAGGTAGAGTTAGCTCTAAGGCGGACTTATAATTAGACAGGCATATTTCTGTTTCTCTTTCACAACAGCCATGTTAGGAAAACAGAGCTGCATCTTCTTCCCAGTAATCAAAGACCTGGGAATACACAAACAAAAAGCCGGGGTCTTTGTGTGCCAGGCATCCAAGTACTTAGCTGGGATTAACACCACCCCCTTAGCAGCACTATGCTGGCAAAACAAATCCTGAGGTTTGTGGGTTTCTTTCATTTTTAATATTTGTCTTAACCCTCTGGTGTCGGAAAACAATGTTTGTTCTATTTATGTCATTATTTCAGGTGCTGCTCTAATAATATAGATTTATGTAATAGAAAATGGGTCAGTCTTATGTCATTCCTGCTGCACGTACCAGTCAGAAACGCAGCCTGTGATTGGTCAACAGACTCAACCTAAGCCATCATGCGACTGCCAATGGAAAGCTAACAACCAAGAAGTTAGTTGGATGAAATTTTTCATTATCGATCTAATTTAAAACATCACCTGTCCCAAGGCTCATAGGATGAAAGGTGGAGAAACACCCTGGACACGTCACCAGTCCATCACAAATCATACACGCTTATTTGGAGGAAACTGGAGATCCCGGCCGAAATCCATACAGACACAGGGAGAACCTGCACCGAAAGACCTTTGGGACGTCCCAGGAATCGAAACCAGGAATGTGAGGCAACATCATAGTACAACATTTTGTATCCAGTCCTCTCGCTTATCTCTTATACATCTTTTCCTATACATATATATAAATAAAACTCAGACATTTACCCTCTTAACTGATTTTCCTTATTTATGCTTTAACCTTTGACTTTGACAGTTTGTTAAGGTTTGTATTTTAGCCGGCAGTGACTTGGTTAAAAGCAGGTGTTGATTTGAGTTTGAGTTACAGGTATGAAGAACAAGTGTAAACGACTTGAGCACTGATGTACATCACTCTGGATAAGAGTGTCTGCAA
Source organism: Nannopetersius ansorgii (assembly GCA_037974605.1). NCBI lineage: Eukaryota > Metazoa > Chordata > Actinopteri > Characiformes > Alestidae > Nannopetersius > Nannopetersius ansorgii. Next base: position 18,583,659 of record JBBPDE010000031.1, on the reverse strand, counting down.
AATACTGTAAACATATCATCTGGTTTATAAAAACTCAAAACACATATTCCCAATCAGATTACTCGGGTCTGCCCTTCAGGGGCTGCCATTCTAATCTGAACACCCTGATCAGGAGATCCACTGTGGAACCACACCAAACAGACAGCAAGTCCATCTCTCCTGCCCATCAGCATGCAGCCTCGCCAATAACTAATCCGAGCCCATTACGTTATTCCCTCTGCCTCTCTGATAATGGGTATTAGCAGCCTGAATTTGAAAAACTCCATTTCTGGGTTTGCCAAGACAGAAAAAGGGAGGGGGGAGGAGGTGGGGGTGAACTGTTCAGTTGGAAAATACTTCATTTTCTCTGCCTCTAATCAAGACGGCCAACGCTCACGAGGGAAGCTGTGGAAGCTCGTATTCTGAGGAATGTTCCCCTGCAAAAGAAAAGTCCCTCAGGAGGCACAGAGCAGAACGCAATCACCAGATCTGAAACCGGACAGAAAGTTCAAAATAGAATTAACTGAATGAATGAATAACAGACTGATCAGTGTTTTCAACTAGAACTCCTGATATGAAACACCTTAAGAGAGAGCGAGAGAGAGTCTAAATATTATGGCTGGGTATCGATCTGCATTAGGTATTTGCGTGTCCCGCTAAAAACATCTCATCTGAAGAAGTGGAGATTAATTAGGGTTTTATCTTTAATTAGATCCATCTCTACAGCCCGAAATAATTCATGTCTGTTAAAGGACATTGATTTTTGCACAGCCATCAATATAATAGAATCATAACGAGCTATCAGCCGGCCCAAAATAAAAATCAATTTCTCGGGACAGAGCAGAAATAAGACCTCTGTCCATTTCGGCTATGGGACATTTAACCCAGATCGGAGCCGTGGTGTAAATATCGCTGACTCAGACTCTAATTCTGACTCAGATTCAAGCGTTACCTCCATTCTGTCCACGTCCCTCAGACGTTTTCAGAATTTGATCAAACCTGTAGCACAGCGACTGCGTGTGACTCTGAAAAGAAAAGGAACATCTGCAGAAAATTACTTCTCCAAACCCTGATTACAGATCTGGTCAAAAAAACAAATAAACCATTAGCAATTTTCTCCAGATAAGTATGAGGGAGTGTGTAATTATTCTAGTTTTTAACTTATCGGCTTGAGTAAAATCGATTTGAATCAAGCCTGGTCACACTTAGGCATGGAGGCCAGGTCGATGAAACCAAGGGTTCTAAAATGGCACAGTCGTCATTCTGTTGTGATGTTTCAGATCCTGCACTTTGCCATAAAACAATGCCATAGAATAAGCCTTCAGGTTCCCTAAAGAACCAATAAAGTACCAGTAAAACCAGATCAGAAGCGTTTGCTAGGTTGTTTTTTTTGCTAAAAGTAAAACTTGATTCAGTATAAACAAGTAAAGAAACTATTCAAGCCTAAATCAATTTGTGTAATATCCAGTATGCTCCAGTATAGATTATCCACTGGTGTCCCACAGGGCTCGGTCTTAGGACCATTTCTCTTTTCTCTTTATACTGGTTCTCTTGGGGATGTAATAGCCTCGCATGGCTTCTCATATCACTTCTATGTTGATGATACACAACTTATTCTCACTTTCCCTTCCAATGACAACCAGGCCTCAACTCGCATCTCGGACTATCTGTCCGACATTTCCTCTTGGATGGCGGCCCACCACCTCAAGCTGTACCCTAGGAAGAACGAGCTCCTCTTCATCAAAGGGAGTCCATCACCAAGCCATGATCTCACCGTCTCTTTTGGGAACTCGGCTATCGTCCCTTCT
>JBBPDE010000031.1:18541957-18562267 GCA_037974605.1 Nannopetersius ansorgii | reverse complement strand
AGATTGTCCCCTGTAATTAGGAATTGGAAGTCGCTTTGGATAAAAGCGTCTGATAAATGCCGTAAATGTAAATGTAATTACAGGAGGGCTTAGAAAAATTGGTCTGATCTTGAACATTTTGGACTCCCCTTACACACACAATCTCTAGATCAGTGGTTGTGCTTGAGGCAGTTTGTGAAAACAGACCCTGTTGTGTAAAAAAAAAAAACCCTGCAGCGTTTGGCTCCACACTGAAGTTCAGTTCATTTGTACAACTAACAGTAACACTGTTTCCTAAAACCACATCCACAAGTTCCCTCCACCTTAATGAAGAGCTGGACGTGGTTTGTGCGGGTCCAAAGAAGTTTTTGGGGTTGAGTTTATGGGAAAGATTTGTGTGAGTACTGACCTCCAGCTTTTGCAATATTATCCAGTTCTTAACAAAAGAAGCAACATTTGGACTCCAAACATGTTTTGGTTGTTCATTTACAATCTGACAACTGCAGTGTTGAATGAAACAAACCATTCCCTCCCGACAAGCAACAAACTGAAAAACAGTTGATAAAACAATCCCCTCCTCATCACCCCATTCCAAATCAGCAGAAACACTGTTATACACTTAAAGCAGCAAAACAAATGGTGGATTACTGTGAGCATCAGTTTATTTTACCTCAAATAGCTGCATTTTCACATGGGAGGTCATGATCTTAGCATCGGCGCGTCTGTGCAGTGCTTTGGGTCACAGTTTAGGTTACATCTCTTCACAGTTCTCATCTCATTTGGTTTCTCCTGCCTTGAACAGTAAACACAGCCTAAATGAGTTCAGCTTCCGAAGTCAGCAGGTTGTGTTGCTAAGTGCAGTCAGGTTTTTGCCAAGATCTTAAGTCATTTGAAATAAAGCTTGCACTCTAATAGTGCTGATACCGTGAATTCATATTTCAGTATGACATCAGCAGTCATGCTGGGGTGCAATGCGAAGCCCTTGCGCAGGTCTCAGTTCACTGTTTTGGGTGTTACCTTTAATAAAGGATTTTATCTCTCAGCTAAGAGCTACTGAAGTCAGCTAGCCTCGACATTACCGCTCCTGACAGTGATTTCTGTCGCGATAACGGAGTGCCTGGCTGTTAAGCATGTCTTAGCAGCTCCCTTTGAAGGCAGCAGCCGAGTGCTCCTGTCTTATTGAAGGTTTTATGGGCGGTGGCGAGAGGGGAGGGGGGGTGCTGAAACCATCTGGATGCCTGACAGCTTGAGCAGGACTGTGGCAGGGTTCGGCTTACCGCTGTGCTCTTGGCTCAGACAGTCCCAATACTGTCTACTCTGGATCAATGAGACCCATCCTGCCTAGTAAGCTTGTGATCTACTTAAAGATTGATTTGTGATTTGCATTACAGTCACTTGCCTATTAACTCAAGCTGGGTAGCAAACAAGTGCTAGATCTATATACAGATTGCGCTAGTAGCTCTTAAAGGAGCTCCAGAAGGTTCTCGTCAGACGTTTGGAAACATTTTCCATGTTTTTAATAAATGAGAATGCTTTCTTTGTAAATTACATAAATAAATAAGGAGCTCTATAACTATAGTTAGGGAAAGAAAAGTCCAGTCATTTAGAAAAGAAATAGCTTAATTATTTTCTGTTTTTCATTGTCCAACCTCTCTTTATCTCCTAGAATTAAACACACCTTTCTGCAACTGTGTCTTTACATATGTACAAAAGTACTGTTCTGATTGGCTACTCTGCACCTAAGAAGTTCCACCATCCCTTATGGCTTCAGTGCAAGTGGGCAGGGCTAAAAAGCAGCAGGCAGATAATCAGGCGGTGATCAGTATACTGGTGGTGCTGAATGTTGAGTGGGTGGAGCTCCTTTATCTAGGCTCCTTGTATCTTTAGACACTTTGCAGCCTGTCAGTAAAACATTTGTTCACATTTCTTTCATTTAATCTCCTCAGTGTGACAAAGATCAGACAGTCTGACAGAAAATAGGATTTTTACACCAACAAGGAGATTCAAAGCAAAATATAAAGAAAGGAGGGTTGAGACTTTTGCACAGCGCTGTGTATTTGAATAGTAAAGGTGAATCTTCTGTGCAGCCCCTGTCAGGGCTGTGATTGGACTCCTGCCCTGCAGGACTTTTGAAATCCTTCCTCAATGTCAGTGTGTGGGACTTTGCTTGGTAAGCAGTAAAGGAACATCACAGAGTGTCATAATATTTGCTCGACCTCTTGCCTTCCCCTCAGCAGGACATCGATATTAGTCTCTGTGAGGCGGGGGGTCAGTTTTAGAGGCTAACGCGCCTTCTGCAGGTTTTTGCTCCCCTGAGGCAAAGGCTGATCAGAGTTAATGCGATTTTCTTCCACTATCACAGGTCTGTTGATACCGAGAGAGATAAAGTTCAATCTCTGATTAAATTACATTCAGTGAATTGTGAAAGTCCCTCACTGCTCTAGAAAGCACAAATAGTCATTGCACAAAATATTGACTGCTAATATTTATCAGCACTACTGTTGTGGTGCATGTATTCAAACAAACCAGCCATGTACAAAAGTCTTAGGCTCTTATTAAAACTGACTCTCAGCCAGCAAATACACAAGTTAACAGGAGAATAAATGTAAACAAACAAAGCATTAAATAATATCAAGATTTGTTTTAAAATACTGGAAATAAATACTGGACATTTTGTGAGCTGGTTGGAGGAACACTGGTTCCAGATTTCACTTTTGCATGGATTTCATTTTCAGAGCCAGGTTCTGTTTGGAAACTACAAGTAACCACAAGAACACATTGATGTACTGAACATAAAATCACTGTTTACTGTATAATGCTCTCTGTATTCTTTTGTTTCATTTAGCATATTTAGCAATATTAAAATTGAATTTTATTTTTGCAGGTGCCTAAGACTTTTGCACAGTACTCTACATGATCACAGTTTATAAGAAGGCTGTGACACATTTTGTCAGCTTATCCAAAACTCTGAAAGACTCTCTGAAAGATCATCTTCTGCCTGTAGGGTCTTGTCCTAACTGAAGAATTTCTTCCATACCTTGCAGTCCTGATATGGTGTGATGATACAGTGGGTCTGTTTGCTGATTGGTGAGAACCGTGTGGTTAGAGATGTTTTCCGCGGTCATCCGATTGGCTGGGGTCGATGATTGGCTGGGGTGGGAAATCCAGGCCTTCTGATGCAGCACTTCGAGAGCATTTCCTGATCATGAGCAAATGATCACTTTTTACGGGTAATAATTCACACTTCCCCCACCAGCCAGCGACGTCGCCAGCACCAGCACACTCTCTCTTTCTCAGTGAAGCAGGTGGCCCAGCAAAAGCTCGACTTTATAATTAGCCTCAGGGGGGCGCGGATTCAGAGGGTGCCATGCCAGGCCTGCTGACGGATGCTGGCAGTGGCGGGCGACTCTCGGAACGCCCAGAGGAAGTGCAGCAGCTGGGCCGTCCCAGTCCCCCTCACCACCACCTGGCCGTCCTCTTCCTTCTTTCCCTCCGGACAGCAAGGCAAGTCTGTGAGATGAGATGTAAAGATTCTTCTTTGTCCTGCTTTTCCACAATTAGCAAAACAGTACAACAGGCCAGCGAGGGTCAAGACCTACACACACACACACACACACACACCATTTGCGCAATTTGTGTAAGGATGCAGCATTGCTCAGTACTCTGCCTTGCAATAGTGCTGCAACAACTATTCCTGTGAGTGGTTAACTCTTAAATGACCATGGCCTGGCCTCAAGGGTGTCAGTGAGGGGGACGCAGCGGTCTACGCGTGGGTGCAGTATTTTAGATCGGAACAGTGGTCCAGTGGCTAGTGCTGTGATCTTACAGGGAGAAGGTCCAGGATTTTGTATTTTTTTTATCAGGATCTCTGGTTTCCTCCCACAGCCCAAAGATCTACAGGTGGACTACATGCAGAATTGCCCCTAGGTGTGTGTGTGTCCCGTGATTGACTGGGGATGTCTCCTGGGTCTCTCACCCTGGTTAGGATGAGCAGCTCAGAAAACGAATGAGAGTTTGTTATCTCATACCGTATTTAGTAGTTTTGGACGTCATGTGAGCTTCACAAACTTTTCCAGTCCAGCGGTTATCTCCCTCTGAATGCAGTGCTACACGACCAGCAACACTTGATTGACGGAGGGACTTTCCATAACAATCTAGTGCCTTTCTTCTATAAATAGCGATGCTTAGATGAGACCTACAAATCGTAAAAACATCTCCCGTATGTGTGGGTCAAGTGTGGGGGAACTTCGGTGGCTTTGCTAGGATTTTGAATCTTAATCATAACGTGATTGGCTACATTTAAGTGAATTCATTTTCTCATAAAGAGGGCATGACCGTGAAAGAAGGGCATGCAGAGTATGTTTCACTGAATCTAATCTCACTGAAAACTCCCGAAAGTCAGTGAACCTGACTAGGTGTACCTGACCAGACGTACCTGACTAGGCGAGGGATTTATCCTGGCGCTGTCCCCAAATTCGCTTGCCCTGGGTATTCAGGCAGTTGTAAATTTTTAACTTGGCCCTATTTGTCCTGCTTTTATCCAATTAGTACAAACCACATTTCTACACCGTTCACTGATCTGGGGAAAAGAAGACAAAAAGTCCACACACACCTCACTAGGACTTAAGTGTGGAGGGAGCTTGGACCCCAGACCTCATAACAAGCATCGCCCTTTTCAAGCATCTCTCAAGTGAAGCATATTGAGCATCTGACTCACCTGGGACTCAAACATGAAAGTGAGGCTGCACATCGGCACCGACTAGCCTGTGCTTTTAGCGGGTACGCCCCTCAGGGGCTGCGGCAGCGCTTCCTTACGTAACAGGAGTCATGAAGGTGAGCACTGTCAACTGCTCCACTCTCTGGCTTTGGTGCTAAAATTACACACGGCCCCCAGTGGCACGGTGCATCCCTGCACTTGTCGTGAGGAAACAAAGAAAAAGAAGTGAAGTAAAAGAGCAGGAGCTGCATGAATGATGCACAGCTTGGCCCAGGCCTGGGAATCCTGTTTCATCACATTAATATTTCAGGAGCTGCGGCAGCGGGCGAGAGGGAAGGAGCGGGAGGCTACCTGCCGCTTATCAGATTCCGCCAGCTTTTCAGACTCTCCTCTGAGACCGTACCGGTTCTTTTAAACCTGCTCTTCCTGAGTCCTGCGTTTTCTGTTGAATTTAAACCCTGAGACGAGGTGCATTCCAGGTCTGATAAAAATGTAGCTTGCATTGCTGGAAGAGGATAAAACTTACATTCTCACCACTTTATTTGTTTTTCTATATAAATATTGTGTCCTTTTCACAAATGCAAGCAGGTAGAGGAGCTGCTGGAAGCTTACTCTGAGCTATGCGCCTCTGACTAATCCGTCAAGGTTTGCAGAGCTGGTTTTAATGGGTAAAGTATTATGCTGCAGTCTAGAGATACTGGTACCGAAATGCCTCCTAGCTAATTAGACTGCAGGGTCAAATCGACTGTGGTTTCATATTTAATAACACCCATTTAACAGTAAGTTCTTTTGGTTGATGAAAAACCTTATTAATGCTCCTGAAATTCACTCTGTTATTTCCGTTTTAATGTAATCTGTAATTTAAGAAGGGAAAGCGATGAGTTTTTTTTTCTTGGTTGAACTGGTAGTGCAGTGCCTCTTCCCCTCTATACTGGTCCAACCTCCTATTAAAAAAGCTCATCTCAGCTATATTTTATTGTTCCATAGACAAGCACATACACCCTCGACCCCTAATTGTTTGCCATAAGCAAAGACAAACAGAGGCTCATAACAGAGGTCTCTGCTCAAAAATGGCCCTCCATCTGACTGTGCTTCAGCATTTATCATGTGTCAACAATGGAGGCCTGGTTACTTTTCTGTCAACAGTGCAGTTTTTATTGGGCGGCATTGTGCTCTGCTAATCCAGGTAATTTGCCAGTTGGAACGGCCGCGAGCTGCTGCCAACCGCTGCGAGCCCCTCCCGCTTCTGGAAAGCCTAAACCAGCTAATTGTTTTGCTGTTGCTGAGGCCCTAAATCGGATTGTGCTGCTGTAATCTGATCTCTTTGTCACCGTGGCGGCAAACACGATGTTTTGGCCCAGTCCGCAGTTCCGCCAACTAGAAGCGGCAGACGGGCACAGGTGGCAAAGGCCAGGGTTCCCCTGAGGCTCATCCCCGTGTCCGGCAGACAGCCTAAAGACGAGAACGAGCTCAGCCTGGTCGATGTGACCTGGTTAAATTGGCTGCAGACTTGCTGAGACCTCCCTTTCTTGGAACGAGCAAGGCTCATTGCAGTCAACCCTTAAATTCATCTTTTATCGTCAGCCGTGACCTGTGCATGCTGCCCCCACGTCTAGAAGACAGCGTCGGCTGCTGATAAGGCCACTGTAAGGACTCTGCCTTCTGCCATGGAGGGAGTTTAATGATTGCATGTAAAGAAGTTAGTGCAGGCCGTCTGAATAGCTCAGTTATCATTATGTCGTAGGGCCTTGGTTTTTTCAGACTATCATTAATTGGCCTTGGTTTTTTCAGACTAAAGGTCCGACCATTCTACAGCCTCTCTGTGGCCAGTTCCCACGCAGCTGAAGCCCTTTATGGATGCGAGGCTGAACTCTCGGCCTCACAGTGTGATGACATGGAAGCGCAGTTGATTGAACCTAGTTGGAATCGACTACCAGGGCAAGTCCCTTCTTGTCAGAGAGCCATAAACAAGAGAAGAAGAATGGGATGGGGTGGGTGTCAGAGCTGCACTCGAGAGCAGTGGGATAAACGCAGAATGCCCAGTATTCTGTATCTTTTGATTCTCGGCAGATTGTCAGTTCTAGCTGTTCTCCGTTTCGATCTCCAGGACTTTGCAGGGTTTAGTGAAGTTCGTGCCAAAGTTTCCACCCACTCTTGGGCTGGCTTTACACTGTGAAACCCTCTTGCAGCTTCAGCTGCCTGGAACCTACATGAAACAGAATTGCACTTGAGCTGCGAAGGGTTCCCACACTCCTAAACAGCACATACAAGGGTTTTTCAAGGACGCTCAAGGACACAACAGGCCATAGTTTCAGTCCAGGATTGAGGTTCATCACTGTTACAGCACTCTTTACTGAATGTTAACTTTCTCCTTCGCTGCTATTTAACCTGCATCATCCGACGTCTTTCACTTCTGCACACACGTGACTGAGTTTCTCAAGCTAGATGGTGCTGTAAAGCAAAATAAAGCCTTTCATCTATTTTTCTGTCTCTGTCTGTCCGTCCGTCTATCTGTCTTTGTTTTTCTATCTGTGTCCACGTGTCTATCTGTCTGATTGTCTATCCATCTATGTATATCTGTCTATCTATCTGTCTATCTATTATCCTGTCTATCTTTCTGTTGTTGTTTTTATATTGTTTGTGGTCAAATCCGTCCTGTTTGCACCTAAAATTGACTAAAAGCACATCTGTGCCTCTGTTATTTCCTCTGTCAGGTTGCACAGGAAGTGTTTCCTGCAGTTCACTGCATGCTGCTAGATGCATTACAGTAAAGGCAGCCTGAGCGATTTGCATTCATTAGGTTCATATTTTTGAGGAGGTTCAGCGTTGAGGCCTTCCTCGTGTCTGCGCTCTCACATTTCAGCAGCACTGTGTTTAGCTCCTGGACGCGACGGCACTCGTCCCTCAGGTCACACATCCATCCGGTGGCAGCGGCGCTCAGATCTGCAGGTCCCAAGAGGCGCTGCCGCAATTCATGTCGCTGCTTTCCATAACTGTGTGTCACAGCTTAGCGTTCACACACTCTTACAGTAGGGATTAGCATTAAATTAAAAAGCATTAAATTAAAAAAAAAAAAAGTTAGGGCGATGAGTGGGGGGGGGGATTAGCCGCACGGAACCATTGGAGTCACAGAGCGGCTCGGTTTCCTCAAGACCCCCGGCTCTAGATCCTCGGAGTAACCGATGCCACAGAGTGCTTGAAGTGCTGAGAGACTACAGATCCCTCCCTCCCTCCACGGGGACGACAGAAAAGACAAGAAGATTCATTCGCAATTGATTCTGTCATTCCCTCAAAGCAGCCCCCCCCCCCAGTCGATTCGGGATGGTAAAAGCAGCCTAATTGGCTCGGCTGGCTTACTCTCATCTCCTTTTTTGGTTTCTTTAAACTGCCAGGGTTCAAAGCGAAGGACGTTTCACTTCTCTCAGTTTAAACCTGTAGCGAAGTGAGAAGTGAAACGTCCTTCATTTCAGAATTGGAATCATGGGCTGATACTTTTCATGGCCACAAGTATGTGGACGCCTGACTAGCATATCTATGAGCTTTTTGAACGTCCTATTCCAAACTTCCCCTCCCCCAACCCCCATGTGAAACTTCACCACCTATATCAATATTACTGATCTCCTCACCATCAGTATACAGTGTTACCAGTAATTCACTAAACTGTACGTTATTTATCTATAGCATTTATACCCAGTATTTCTGAATATAGTGAAGTGTATTTCATATTGAGTTATGGTTGTTGGATTTATTCCGAATTCGTATGTTATTTTGTTCTTGTCTCTGTACAGTTGTATCATAAGTAATTTCCTCTGGGATCAGTGAAGTTTTCTGAGTCTGATTTATGTGTTTGGAGTGTGTCTGGGAATTCGTGCCGATTCGGGCTCAGAGGGAGGTCAGTGGCGCATGTTGCGAGAACAGTATAGGCGATATGTCGTGCCGCCCCAGTTTGACTGCGTCTGTGGGACAGACATCACTAAAGGGTCACCCGCCCACCCCCCATCAAGGGCCACAGAGGGGTTGATGGGATGGGGTGGAGTGGGGGGACTCCACCCCATCCCATCAACCCCCCCCTAGCAACTCCCCCACCCGACCTGGAGTTGCTCCCTGAGTTCGATCTCACGAGGCTTCGCTGAAGCAGCCGCTTCCGGGATGAACTGCATTCCAGGGATCATTTTGCACAATATGTGGAATGTGGAGCGACGCGGGGGGACTGCCGGGGGAAGGGTGGGGGGTTGGTTGGAGATGTTTCCTCAAACCAAACCAGCAGATCTGTGTGTTCACCACAGAAAACCACCTTTCAGACTGAGACGCTTTAGAAGGTTCCTCAAAATGATAAATTCCATTACAGTATAAGGAAGAACCTCAAAATGAGAAGAGTTTCTATGTGTCGCATCTCAAAACCAGGTCTACTGATCATTCCTACTATTACTGAAAAGGACTACCGGTTATTATTATTGAAAAGGGCTACTGGTTAATATTGATCATTATTACTGTTATTACTGATAAGGGCTTCTTCGTCTTACTGTTGATAAGGACTGCTGATCATTATTATTGAGAGGATCGACTGAGTGCTGTTGATAAAGATCAGTCAGGTCAATGGTTTTCTGGTCTCTTGTTTCCGTTTCCTCTCTCTGATCATTTGAGTACAGTAATCCCTTGCTTTTCACGGGGATCACGTTCCAAGAGCACCCACATATAGTGAAAAACTGCATTGTAGTACAATTTCATTTTAAACTCAGTTAATGCATTATCCTTAAAGAAAAATATAAAGGTAAATAAAATCAGAAAACTTTATTGCTTAAAAAATGTTAGCATTAGCATTAGCAGCTTTCAAAGACGCATACACAAAAGAAAGGTTGTTTCTACTCTACCCACATGTTTAGACAGGGCACAGCTTACTAATACTAAATAAACGGAGATACCGCTTGAAAAATGGGGTGAGGGTTTAAAACACAAATGAGGACAAGTCACGGAGCAGTCATGCTACATTTTACTACTTCATCTTGTTTATATGGCAGTTGAGAACTTCAGTGTATTACTGCCACCGCTGGACTGGTGGAGGTAATACAGTTCGGTAATAAAATAATAAAAATCTGCGTTAGACTGAATCTGAATGCTGATCCGCATAAAACTGAGGGGTTACTGTACTGTAATATTTACATATACTGTAATCATCTGGTCTCTCTGGTTGCAGGTGTTGGCGTCTCCGGGCATGTGCAGACCTGGATCAGCTGGGCTGTGGTCGACCTGCGGCGGCGACGCTGGGACAAACCAACAATCAAAGAAACAAAGAAACAAACGAACTCTACCGAGGTGTGGTTAGCGTGCGGTCAGGAGCAGGTTCCCATTGAAGGCCATTGGGCCTTCAGAAATCACGTCTTGCATCACAAACACTTCACAAGAGTTTCAGCTCTGGAGACTTGCTTCTGCCTCGCCTGCGAGGAACCTCAGCAACTCCACGGCAGCACCAGGTTCCGGTGAAGAAACGCCTGCGCCACTCCTGTTTAACCCATAAAGTATCTGTGAAGAAGGAACTCAATGACTTTTGTGTTGGTGTTGAAGAGTTTGCACAGCTGGACGATGAGGGTGTTTGTTACTGAAGCGACCTGGAAATGAGGCACGCTGTTTTTTACCGCCGTCAGTTTTAATGTCTTACAGAAACTTAGTTTTAATGGAATGTGGCTCCCAGCCGAAGTGTTCCGGGGGACTGGGTCCTGGGCCGGGTCCTGGGCCTGATCACTGCTGGCCCTGTTTGTGGGTAAATGCACTCTGTTGTTGAAGGTTTGAATAAAGGACGTTCTGAAGCTCGGCGACTGGTTTCTTAAGCTCTCCTGGCTTTAAGGAGGCTGGCGCTCGCTCAGCTTAAACCGTCCCTCCAGCGCCGACATCTCCAGCACTTTGAAGTTCAGGAAATAAGCTTCAGATTATTAGATCCATGCTGGAGTGTAAACTCTAAATCCGCAAAATGGGTTTTCCTCTTAAAATAGTTCAAATCCATCACTGGTTATCCGTTACAGACTCTCTCTGTATCTCTCTCTATCTCTCGTTCATTTTTTTTTCTCTTTCTCTGCCTCTCTCTCGTTCGTTCTCCATCATCCAGTCTCCCTCTTTTCTGTCTTACTCTTTTCTTATCCCTTACGTTGCTCTCTTTCCTCTCTCTGTTTTTCTCACACATCTCTTTTTTCTATCATGCATTTTCGCACTTTCCTCTCTCTATCCCTTATGTTTCTCTGTCTCTTTCTCTGTTTTTCTCTCGTCTTTCTATTATGCTGTCTTCCTCTTCCTTCGCTCTCTTAATCCTTCATATCTCTGTCTCTTTTTCCTCTTCCCTGTTTTTCTTTCTCTTGTTTCTTTTGTCATGCAACCTCCCCATTTTCCTCTCTTCCTCTTTTCTCTTTATCTACATCTCTCACCTATAATTGTTTCTCTCTTTATTCCCTCTTTCTTTCATGCAACCTCCTCCTTTTTTCTCATTTGTTCTCTCTCCTATCCCTTGTTCCTCTTTCTCTTCTTTTGTCTCTCCAGACCTCTCTTTTTCTCTCCCTCTCTTTATCTGTCTCTCGCACTCTCCGTTCTTTACCACACTTTCTCTCTCTCTCTCCCCATCTCTCCCTCTCTTTTCCACTCACTTTCTCTGTTGGTCTCTTTACCACCACCTGGTAATATAATATATAACACATTAATGTGCCCAGCCATTTATATATATTTATATATATATATATATATACTATAATATATTAATAAGTCGCATCAGCACTCGTTCTGGTGTTTAAAGCTCCTTCAGGCCAAAACAGAGTGCTGCTCCTCAGACCATGATCATGAAGCTGAATGTTGAAGATGAATGAAGGCCATCACTTGGTGCAGCCCCCACCACCCTCTCCGCCTTAATCACGTTTGGATTGTCATAATAAATATATCATTAGTCATGAGTGTCACTTTTGCTGCAAACAGCAAGCGAGATGATTGATTGTAGGTACAAGTGGTATTAATGAGGGATGGATGGATGGATGGCCGAACAGACTGGTATGCTGTTAAACAGGTAGGTATGTAGATAGACAATGCAGATCTACAGATAAACAGGTGGACAGACAGACAGACAGGTTGGTAGAGAGCCGAGTAGTTTGACAGATGAAGGTAAACTGACAAATTAATAGGTAGATGGGGTACACAGATGACAGACAGTGAAGATGTTCCATATAAATGATGCTTTATCATCTTCCTGACGGACTGTAGAACAGGAGAAGACAAAACTTTCCCAGTTCAAAGCTGGAAAAGTGTGACAAACTGATAAGACAAGGTTGTCCACTGGTGGGGGATTCTCCACTGAGTGGTTCCAGCTCAGTTCGGTTCTACCCTGTATTCAGTTTGGTTTCGGACCTACAATTTTCCACTACAACTGGTTGCTATAGTGACCAAACATTCTGCGCCGCACCCGGTATCATTACCTCCAATACACGTCATCATTTAGTATCGGTTCAGCACGCTTGGAACCTCGGCCAAGGTGGTACCAAGAATGGTACCGGGTCCCAGGAACCAGATTTTAGTAGAGTTATACCGAACCGAACCGAGCTGGTACCAGTCAGTGGAGAACCCCCATTAGATGAAACCTGAAAGAGAAAAGCTGACCAAGATTCGTGGCCCCCAGATACCTCCAGCCTGTCCAGTCTCTGGAACAGCTAAACTAGAGAATGGAGAGTGGACTTCTGCGTGGTGACCGCCTCCGAGGAGTTTCAGCTCTGGTCATAGTGGTTGATGTTGCGCGGTGTCTCCAGCCCTTCAGTGAAGGAACGCAGCCCTCACCCTCTCATCCTCCATCAGCAGCGGCGGTGCCGGCAGCAGCAGGGCCGGGCTCCTGGCAGCCCTTCAGCCTAAGAAGCCATTAAGAAGCGATCTTTCTCAGAGCAGCGAGGTCGGACATGGCAGCTTTCCAGTGCAATATCGCGTCTCCCGCTGGGATCTCTCGCTGCAGCGCTCCAGAACAGCGCCTTCCATCTGCAGTAGAAGCTTTTTAAACAGAGCAGGTGAAAGGGGGATATTTTTAAGGACTTACAGGCCAGAAGTATATAAACCATACACTGTTTCAAACCTTTATCACAAGAAAACATCAGAATCAAATGTAACTCTCTGGTTCTGAAGTGTAACAGGATTCACTGTTAGTGCAGGTTAATGGTGTTAAAGCACCTTTTCCAGCAGAACCAGCTGTGTGAGATATTCTGGATCATGTGGTACTTGTGTGATGTTGAAGAACTGAGTGATACTTTTCTTTCTTCAGGATCAACACAAAGTGAACGTTGATCACTGAAGACAGACAGCAGTTTCAGTCTTTCTGAGAAAATAATATTACTAAAGACTGAAAAACACTGAAAACCGCTCAGTTACTTTTAAGCACTTTAAATGTTTTCTTGTGTTAAAATGTTGAAAAATAAGCAGATTGTTTATTTGGGCGGTTGGTGGTCTGGGGGTTATGGAGCTCGCCCTGAGATCAGAAGGTTGTGGATTTGAATCCCAGAACTGCTAGTGGCACCACTGAGGTTCCCTTGAGTAAGGTACCATTCACACTTAGTGCTTCACTTAGTGAATGAGTAAAATGAGTTAAATGGGTAAAACAGGTTAAATTAGTTAAAAAGATTAAACAAATTAAACAAGTTAAATTAGTTAAAGGGTTTAACGGGTTTAATGAGTTAAAATGAGTTAAACAAGTTTAATTAGTTAAATGGGTTAAATGCAGAGAACGAATTTCGTGCTGTGATCACGCATGACTATAAGGGCTCATTTTAATGATTTTTTATTTGATGGTGGGTCCTGTAGTGTAAATATCTAAATCAACCCAACAGCCTCACTCTGGCACTTCCCGCTGTAGCCCCGCATTCCACTCTGCAGCGCCTCCGATAGGCCGGCTTCAGACTCACAGAAGGCTTTAATGAGCTGATGAGGGGCGTCTGTAGCAGGAAAAGCTTTACAGACAGGCCTGAAGTCAGGCCTTTGGAGCAGGAGGAGAGAAAAGTAAAGTCACTATCTTCTCTTCTGTATTCCTCCTTTATGTTTGGGGTCAATTTGATCCCATTCAATTTTAAATTCAATGTTTAAAAGGATCCCAAAGAACTCTGGGGCACACAAAACATTTACACGAGACTGAAAACACTGAATCATGCTCATTCCGTGTTCACCCACTGTGTCCCTATTTCAATCAGGAAAAGTCCTGTAATATGAAGCAAACAAATGTCAATTATTCATGCAGAAACAAACACTGAATGGGGTCAAACATATAAGACGGTTTCCACTGTATAAAAAACAGAAGAAATATCAACATTCCACACATTTGTTTTGGATGCTATTTTATAATCACACTTATAATCTTCCAAAAAGCCCTTCCCTCTATGGCTGAACAAACTGTACTGTGCTGGTACTGAAGTTGTTTCAGGTTCTGGGGTTCCAGTGTATCTCAATTCTCTCCACAGTTTATGATAATTATTACCATTTTTGATATTTATATTTTAAGTTTGTTTGTTGTTATAACATTTTGACCAATCAGAGAGCAGCAAGGCTGCTGCCATCGAATGGTTCATGTGGAAAAGTGCCAGTAGTGATGGGATCCACCAGTGTAAACACATGTAGACTAGAATCTGATCTAGATCCGATGTAGAGACAGGTCACAAGATGAGAGTAGGAGTAAAAGAGGTCAGATTCTTTGCAGGCAGGTGTTGACTGCTGCTGTATTAGGTGTCCTGATGTATGTATCCACATTAAGCTTCCTAAATTACCCCAAAATCACTGGATGCTTCAGAAGAGTCTTGGTTGTTTACTTGACCTGGGTGGTAGAACTGCATCTCCATCCTGCAGGCTGATAATCAGTCAAATCAGCTCGAACCCGGGCCGTAACCTGATGCTCAGCTCGGGTTGCAGACCTCCATCACTTCCACACCTTGCATCCTGTGACTTAAACTGAGGTTAGAGTTGAAGCATAAATAGAGCAGAACTTCCCCAGATTAAAGGAAAATTCAGAATAAGGTCTTCTCTGTCCTTTTTCTCCTAAACAGAATGGAAGCCATTTTCTCCCATTTCTTAAATTCAGCTCCTGAGAAAGAGCTTCTCTAATCTCAGCCCGATCCCAAATTAAGATCTTTATATCAAATCTCTTTTCTCTCACTGCTTTGATCTTCATTCAGCTCAGATCAGCAGATCTTCAGATCCACCAGAAGATCCAGAAGAAAACTTGGTTTTTTATAAATGAGATTTAAAGTTTGTCTCAGTGATCAAATTCGAGTCTCGACTCCCAAAGTCAGACGGTTTTGGTCCATAATGTGTTAAAGAGAAGAAACTGAGAACCGAGGAGAACAGGAGAACTTCTTTCTTCAGTTTTGCTCCTTATTTCTCCTAAAGGGGGGTTTAGGAGAAACAAGTCATGCTCAATAATCTCCAGATAAGAGGGTGATTTATTTCTGATCAGACAGAAAAGAGACTGTTGTGAGCAGATTCTTGCTCTGGGTTGTGATTATGTGCGGGACGGGCTGCAGTGACAGTTAAGGGCAGGCGCCGGCGGGGGACGAGCCTTCAGCCAAGGAGAGAATGCTGAGTCCGACACACGTCTGCTACCCTGCCAGCCCACCCACCGCTCACAGCACCTGACAGCCAACGGCAGCTCCGGAAAACATCCAGCCAAGACCAAGAGCAGCAAAGAACCTGTCCTCGGATCCTCACGCCCTTTCTCTGCACTCACTCAAACATTTAAAGCCTTAAAACATCAGTATACTGGTGGTGCTGAATGCTGAGAGGGTGCAGCTCCTTTATCTAGGCTCCTTGTATCTTTAGACACTTTGCAGCCTGTCAGTAAAACATTAGTTTGCACAGTCCTTTGAGTTAATATAGTATGTTCAGGCTACATTATATAGGGGATCAGTAATCCTGGCTGCTTTTATTCCCCTGAGCCTCAGAAATATTGTTGAGTTCTTGGGGAATGCTGTGGTTCCAACCTGCTAGCTTAGCCACTGAGCTATAGGCTAATCAATACAACAGAGTTGGTATTAATAGAGTAACTCTCGCCTCAGTCAACCAGTCCTGTTTTATTCCAGATTCCAGAGGTGAGTCTCATTCAGAGGCAGGACACAAGCTTTAGTGCAGGTACTTTGGTAGCTTCCACTGTTTGCTAGTGGTTCTTAAAATCTGGAGATCCGGGTCAAAAAGCCCACCACCGTTAATCTGCCTCAAAGTAATTGTAGTTCTTCAAAAGTTCCTCACACCTTCAACATACATCACTGTGCAAAAGTCTTGAGCCCCTGTCTCTTAAGCCTCCGTGCAACACAGTCTGATCGGCAATTTTTTATTGCAACAAAGCTCCTCGATACAAAAACGCATGATGGAAGTCCTGGATCGGCCTCCAAAGCCCAGATCTCCACATTACTGAAGCAGCGTGGATCATCTGGACAGAGAACAGTATAACAGACAGAGACGCCTAGAGAAGAGCTTTGGAACATCCTTCAAGAAGCTTGGAGAACTCAAAGAAACAACAGGAGAGCTCATCTAAGAGAGTTCAGGTTGTGAACGGTGGTCCTAACGAAGCTCAGACACACACTGACTTTAAAGCTATTAGAGTTAAACACAGACTGACTTTAAAGCTGTTAAACACACACTGACTTTAAAGATGATAGAATTCAATTCACCCTCTCTGTGTTTATTCTGGATTTACTGTGTATTTGAACATGTTACAGTAAATCACTGAATCCACCTGCTGACTAATTTTCCTACAAAATATATAAAAATGAGGGAGGTAAGAATCCCTGAGGTGCTAACTAGCCCTGATTGCTACTGTACATCATCAGAAGGTCTTTAAAATGGAAAACCTTTCTGTTGCCACTGCAGCAGGTTAGCAGGTGGGCATGTTGTAGCCATGGTTACAGCTTCCGTTGAGACTCGACTGATTGGCAGTGCCACTACTTTTGGGGAAACTGGTATTAAATTGTTGCTTTAAACCAAAAGTGTAGCCACTAAACCAAGTCATTTTTCCATTGGTGCTTTGGTCTGGTGTCTGCCCTCGTGTTCTCCCTAAAGATGACCTGCCTCGGTTCCCCTTGTGTATGAAAGGTTCCATTTACCCTTCCAGGAGTAGAGTAAGAGCTGCCCTCTTGGTTCTAGTCTAGTAGGCTTGGATATTAGCCTCTCTGTCTCTCCTGTGTTCTAGTGTTCACCGGCGAGACGGGACCACTCGACCCTCCCTGAGTGAGACCCGCACTGCCCAAGACCATCACAGACCGATACCCTCCCTGAGTGAGACCCGCACTGCCCGATACCCTCCCTGGACGAGGCCTTCACTGAGCGAGACCCTCACAGACCGATACCCTGCCTGAGCGAGACCCTCACTGCCCGATACCCTCCCTGGATGAGGCCTTCACTGAGCAAGACCCTCACAGACCGATACCCTCCCTGAGCGAGACCCTTATCGTGTGTCCTATATTTCTGTTAAAGGTCTTTTCTGGCTCTCAGGTAAGACACTGTTTTTCTCTCAGACTGTTTGTACCTTTGCTTGAATTCAGCCCAGTTTGTTCTGCACTCCTGTATTTCTGTCCTCCATCCCGGAGCCACAGACACTGAACCTGGAGCTCTGTTTAAACCGGTACAGTGGAGCGAGTCGGGCTGATCCACTCTGACCTCGTTTGAAGCTCCTGACCCGCGCAAGGCCCGGCCGCAGCAGGACGCTCGCACAGCAAACTGCTCGCTAATTGAAATGCAGCGCCGATGTTTTGCTTTTCCTGAACTTGTGCATAATTGAAGAACTCCGGAGCTCGTCTCCCCGCATGTATATTTGAGCAGCTCCATCCTCGGCCCATCTGAGGAGAAAGTCCCGCAGCAGCGCTGGAGAAACTTCACCAACCTCAGATTCACATTAAAACACGCTAATGATCCTCCTGAACGCCGGAGCCTCGCCGGGAGGACTCACACATTCCTTTTGATGGTTTTAGAACTGCAAAAATTCATCTAATTATTCCGTCTTTCTGTTTCTCATGGACGGTTTCGCCAGGCAGAGCAAAATTAGCTGAGTGTGAAAATGTTTACAATCACTAAACCATATTAAAGTGTTTTATTACATAAACAGCCATGGAAGAAAAGAATTCTCTTCACTGTTTGTACAGTTTGCGGCTGTGTGTGTGTGTGTGTGAGAGAGAGAGAGTGTATGTGTATGTGTGCGTGCGTGTGTGTGTGTGCTTATTGTTTGTGTGAGCGTGTATGTGTGTGTGAGTGAGTGTGTGTGAATGTGTGTAGCTGTGTGTCGCAGTGTGTGTATATGACTGAGTGTGTATGGGTGTATGGGTGTATGTGTGAATGACTGCGAGTGTGTGTGTGTGTGAGAGAGTGAGTGTGTGCGCGTGTGTGTATGTGCTTGTTGTTTGTGTGAGTGTGTATGTGTGTGTGTGTGAGTGAGTAAGTGTGTGTGGCTGTGTGTCGCAGTGTGTACGACTGTGTGAGTGTGAGTGTGTATAGGTGTATGTGTGTGTGTATGTGTGTGTGTGTATATGTGTGTGTGTGTGTGTGTGTGTGAGAGAGAGTGAGTGTGTGTGGCTGTGTGTCGCAGTGTGTACGACTGTGTGAGTGTGTATGGGTGTGTGTGTATGTGTATGTGTGTGTGTGTGTGCGCGAGTGTGTGTGCGCATAATCATATCAGAAAGATCTACTTGAAGCAATAAAGGAGAGAAATAAAGTTAGTAATGTGAACGCGGCACGAGGAACCTTCTCCTGGTCCCATCTGAGCTGAGGAATCGATGAGGAACTGATGAGGAACCTGTGAGTTCTATTATCTCACAGCTCAGCATCAGTGGACACCATTAGTAGATAATTCCTTTAGAGCTTCAGCAGAAGATAAATGGCCCAAAGCTTTAAGAGCTTCAGGCTCGCATCCAACTCAGGGGAACACTCACTCTCACTCTCACTCACACACACCCGAATGCTCTAGTCTTGAAATGCACAAACACCTCTGGGGCAGAAGGTCAGGGATGGAGCTTACAGCAAGGTTCTGAAGGATGTGTGTGTTATTTTGTGTGTGTGTGTGTGTGTGTGTGTGTGTTTGTGTGTGGTAATTTCCCTCCAAGGACACCCAACAAAAACAAGACAGAAACTTCGACCTTTCCTTGCTGAAGGAGTTTAACCTTCTCTGATCCATCTTCAGGTTGGAGAGATGGACTTAATCCTCCACCAGAACCTTCTCAGATCATACAGACACACACACACACACACACACACACACACACACACACACACACACACACACACACATAAATACGTACACACATTCACACACATGCATACATACACACACACACATACATAAACACACATTTGTTGGTATTATTATCTTTGTTAGGAGGTTCTTTAACCTGACCAAAAGGCTTTTTCTGCTCTTTTAGGTTTTTCCCCTCAAAAAGCTGTGAAAAATCGCTCCAGCAACATGTTCCTACTTATACAGATTTCCAGTATTCCTATCTTTATGGGGACAGTTGGTCCTCACTAAGAGATAAATACACACACACAGCATGGCCCATTGGCAGCACCAGTTCCATCAGTAACAGCAGAGTAAAGAGGCATAAATAAGGGTGGGCGGTGACGGGCCCACACACAAACCACCGACCGCAAACCCTCACCCTGATCTCAACACACTTCAGCAAACCACCCCCACTGACCACACCCGGGCAGGTGATATGTTGAGGGGCACCCGCACGCCGACCCCACCACTCAACGCCAGGCAGCTTCAGGCCTCACCCGATATTGGAGATCAGGTTCCTCAGGAAGCGCCTGGAGCTGATGTCTGATGGTCTAAGGGGACTTTGCGGGGAGGCGGGGCTTAATTAATCATCAGAAAGTGATATTAGCCATCGCAGCTGTGTTTCACTGAGATCTGGAAGATGAATGTCCTTCTAAAAGAGCTTTTAGGCCAAAAACAGGAGGACAGGAGTGTATTAGCCCGATTCAGATGAGTAGCAGAAGTCCTGAAGTCCTTGTTTAGAGGAAACAGTGCCAGAAACCACACAAGCAACCACAGAACACAAAAGCTAATTGCCACAGCATTTTCTTTTTACTGTTTTTTAGCAGGTCTGCCCTCCTGGCTGTGATGCTGTGTCTGAGGCAGAGGGGCACATTTAGCAACTATTCCATGTTTCTCTAATAACATTCAGTTCTGTGCAAAAGTGCTAAAGCCCTAATTTCTTCATATCTTACTTCCAGAGATTCATATTTGAGGAACAGTTCTCTTGAAGAAATTAGAGGCTCAAGACTTTTGCATGTTTCTGTGTTTCCCAGTCCTGGAGAGACAGAATCTTCCACTGTAGCTAAAATATTTGAACCGTCATGTTTGGACAAGTGCAGGTTACTAAACACCCCTTGTTGTTTTCCTCATGTTTACATAGCGAAGGTTAGGTTAGCGCAGAAGCTAACACGGCCGAACCCCCCACCACACACACACACGTCATCCATCCCGCAGCGAGAGAGCCAGACATGGGCTGTCGGCTGTGTGGAAAACACGGTGTAATTTAAAGCATGCGGCGGCCCGTGTCATGACATGCACACACACACACACACACACACACACACACACACACACACACACACACACACACACACACACACACACA
>JBBPDE010000031.1:18503460-18519167 GCA_037974605.1 Nannopetersius ansorgii | reverse complement strand
CACACAGATTTTTAGATATTGTTGTTTTATACTGTTGTGCTTGTGAGACACCATCAACCGGAATCAAATTCCTTGTATGTGTTGCTCACATACTCGGTCAGTTAAAGCGATTCTGATTCTGTTAGTGTTAAATTATTTATTTTCAAAAGTCACAGGGAGCCACAACATAAGGATGAAAGAGTGCAGGTTGCCGACCCGTCCTAGAAACTTGCCCCTGAACTACAGGCAGTTGTGGTCACATCATAAAATGATATTCTGTCTCGCTACCGGATGTCCAGAAGGAAGCTGGACCGAGGAACCTACTTGTTACCTAGACATCTAAAATACCTGATCAATATTTCATTTAAGTTTTTTAAATTCTGATTTTCCTTTTGTTTCTTCCAGCTTTAGGGGGTTTCTCCTCCTTGATCATCCCAATTCTTTATTAAGAACTCAGACCGAACTCTGAAAAAAGCTGATTTGGGACACCAGCTGTACAATATGATTTAAATGCGACAATGAAAAATTTTGGCCCCTTGTGGACGTCACTGCGGAATTACAGCTAAAATGTGTGGAACGAGTCCCTTGCTCCGATTTACATTCAGTTAAAACTTGAGTGTAGCCTATCAGAGTGAAGGAGGTGGAGATGGGCAGGTCTTACATTAGACCCAAATGACTGGGTTTTTCCTCGGAGGAGCTGAGACTCCAGTGCATTAATGTACATATTTTTAAAACTAGATGGAGCAAATGTGCAGAGGATCACTTAATGTACCAGTGGTGCATCATTACCTGCAAGAACCCACAGTCACATGCAGACAAAACGTCAGTTGGAAGTCCAGGAGGACGAAGACAGATCCTTGCAGGCTGAATGCAGAGCTACTACTAAACGCTATTGATCGTTTTTTGAAGCTCAGGAAAACATGGCCAAGCTGATCAAAACACAGCTGCAGGAAAAAGAAAATTTATAGATTCAAAAAAAGAAAGAAAAAGCCACTGTTTAAACAGACGAACCCTCAAACGATGGAATGGATACAAACGCTGTAAATAAATTATTCCTTCGCTTCTTGCTGGCACAGATAGCATTTTATTAAAAAAAAAAATTTGAAAAAATAATAAAAGGAGGGTGGATGCATGATTGAAGCACGATGAGGAACATCTCAGTCCCAGCGTTCTTCAGGTAGAAAAGGTTCCTCACAGAGAGAAAAAAAAAAAATTCAGGCCACCTTCTCCACCGGCTCTGGGAGTTTCCCCTCAGCGCTTCAGCCGGCAACGACAGTGGTGGTGCTTTCCACGGCCCTTAGGAACAATATCTCACCAGCTTCTCAATAAGTTAAAAACTATCTGTTCTGATCTCGCTCTCGGCGGCGCGATCCAGCAAACTTCTACAAACACCTGCTGCAAAATAAACCACCAGATCTTTGAAACACCCGGATCACAAATTTCAGAATAAATGACCAACAGATCGCCGAGTCCCACTGTTGTTGTAGCTGTTGCTTTTACTTGGAAATTAAATACCAGATTTTGTGCAAGAGAAACCCCTATCGAGAGAGAAAAAAAACAACAAAAAAAACAGCTTATCTTTTGGTCACACTGCACGTTCCAATCAGGGGTTTGGTTATTAATCTTCTGTTCCGTATACATTTGTCTTTTTATAAAATATTTTATTCATACAATCATTTTAACTATAGCAACATTACTATTAACTTTGAGTGGCAAGATATCAGACAGATCACCTCATAAGAACAATAGTATATAAACGAATGCAAAAAGGAAAAGGTCATTAGAGTACGGTTCTCTTCGGTTCCGTTTCTGTACAGCGGTCTAAGAGGAATATTGCTGGTCCTGATCTGGTGAAGTTAGTCTGCTGCGGCGCCGCTAGCTCCCGGGCGGCGCCCCCTTGTGGAGAGGAGGGGCTGAACTGGCGGCGCTCATTTTCACACCGGGCCGTTCGCCGCTGCCTCAGGGGCAGGGCCACACTGCACGATTCTGGAGGGGGGAGGGGAAACGGTAGATCAGTTTCAGAAAGTCCAACATATTTAGACACATTTCATCTACACTCTGTGCAAAAGTCCTTAACCCACTCATTTCTTTGTCATTTACCTAGAATCTCTTTCCGTCAGACTTCGGCATAATGAGTTCATTAAAAGAGCATATATATAAACCCTTTTAATATTCTTAGATGTATTTAATATCAGTCTCACAGTGAAGCCCTGTGAGACTGATTAAATACAGGGGTGGAGGGTGGGGGTGGGGGGGTCCTGCTGTACTCACTTGGCTTCTTCCACGGCGGTGACGTTCTCGAGGGGGCCATTCAGAGCCTCGCACGGAGCTTTAGGCTTCTCTTCTAAGTGCTTTGCGCTGTCAGACAGAGCAGAATAAAAGGTACATCAACACTACAGCGAGCTGCAGGGCTGCACGGCATATGCAAATGAGCCTCTAAACCACAGGTCACTAACAGGCGGACCGCGGTCCGGACCCAGAAGCTGTCCCATACGGACCCGGACCTATAGCCAAAACAGAACTTTATCATTTAAAACCTAACGCGTCTATTTTAAGCGACACAGCTTTTATGGTCTTTCTGGGACCTATAGCCAAAACAGAACTTTATCATTTAAAACCTGACGCGTCTATTTTAAGCGACACAGCTTTTATGGTCTTTCCGGTAGTGGTTTAGCGGCTGAGGGAACGCACGGACCAATTAGATGCAAGTTAAGCCATCCCACGTAACGCCACTCAGCCAAACACGTGTGCGGGTTCCAGGCGGTAAATGTTGCGACTTTACACTGAGGGAAGACAGATGAGAGAATTAGAGGCAAGGCAGACTGGTGAAAGACGGTAGAAAGAAACAAAGATAGCGATACATGAGTAAACTAAGGGAGTGATATAGATGACTAAGTGAGAGAAAGGGAGAGATACAGGCAACTGAGTGAGAGAAAAGAGATACAGACGCGAGAGAAGCTGATGACTGAGCCACAGTTAGTTGAGAAGACGGGTGAGACGGAGAAAGAGAGAAAAAAAAAAAGGAAAAAATGGCACTGTCCAAAAAAAGAAAAGTCGACAACGAAAATAGAGCATTTAACCCAGAATGGACTCATTTTTGTTCATACTTCCTTCTGGGAGCACTAAACCACTGTGCTTTCCCAAGTCTGAGCAAAGTAGCCCTAATATTGACCATGTTTAGCTCCACACACAACTGCGAGGCAGCTTTCTCCACAATTAACAGAATTAAAACTAAATATCGTTCCAGGCTCACAAATGAGCACCTCCACATGTGCATGAGAATGACTGACTCCATTCAAGCCCAGGTTTAAAATCCTGGTGGACAGGCTAGAGCTCAATTCTCTCACTGAACAAAGAAGTGGGGGAGTTGAATATAAGAGGGGAAGAAAGTGAGCCTCTAAATATGTTCAGCTGTTGATGTGTTGAGGTTTATTTTCTGTAAAACTGGTTGAGACTGCTGAGTCAAAATATGACACAGAAAAGGGGAAATTCAAGCTTTCCTCCCTTTATTTTTCTGAAGTTAAAAATGCACAATTTTCACATTTTAGCTATTTTCACTTATTTTGAAATGCAGCCCAACTTTTATGTAGTAAATGAGAGAACATACATATCAGCAATCATACATGTATGTTCAGTTCTATGTAACTTGACAGTAAATATTGTGAAAATGATTTTTAAATTGTACTGAATTCATTTGACTTGACAGTCAGGTATTCATTACATGCAATGTTGATACAACTAATGGGCTACTTAAATATATATCACACTAAATAGTTATACATTATGATCTTCTGGACCTGCTTCTGGGAATTTTCTCTAACTGGACCTCTTTAAATTTTAGTTGAATACCCCTGCTCTAAACAATCAGTGTTTGACAAGGGGACCAATCACAGCTCCAGGTGAATCACTGGGCTGAATCGAGGTCTGTGTTATCCAGTAAAAGTCTTAATTATTTTTAATCTTTAAAAACACCTGAGTGAACATTTAATGGTTAAAAGGGCCATATTTTACATTTTCTATTTCATTTTTTCTAAGAATAGATTTCGTAATTATTTATTACAACATTTCCCAGCCTCTGGTTACTCCTCAGAATTAAACAGGTTGTTTTTGTTACTGTACCTTTAAGACTGATGTATGTAAATGAGCTCTGTGGCTCCTTAGAACTTCTGAATGAACTTGGAGCTAAACTGCTGTAGGCTAAAAAGATTTATGTAAATGTGTGACATCACAAAACTTGATTTGAAAAAGCTTTATGGGCTGTATGAACAGGAAATGAATGTGAATTTATCAAAAAAACATATTTACAGACTTCAAGTCTGCAAAATGTGATGATTTGAACCCTTCAAACTATTAATCGCAACACTGACATTTTGTCCGTATCGAGATCAAATCCTTTATAGCTCCACTCTCAAAGCAAACAGAGCTGGTTTGTGAGTGTTCTGCCTGCGTTCCTCACCCCGGTTTCTGCCCGTTGCTGGCTGGTAGCGTAGCCACGCTCCTTTCGCTCTCCCCACCCTCGAACTTCACAGATGGATCTTCAGAGGTAGATCGCTTCTCCTCCTCGCTGAAAAGACAAACACACCTCGCTTTTAGCTCCGCCCCCACCTCCACGTGAGAAAATCTCGACTGCAGAGAGCGGACGGAAACATGCAGACACACACGGTAAGCGGGGGGGGGCGGGGGGCAAACAGATGTGTTGAAAACGTTGGGGGAGGGGGTGTTAGGAGAACACAAGACGTGATGACACACGGCACACGGGGGGAGGGCGGAGGGACGTCCGTTGGAACGCCAGTGCAAACCGAAGCGCGGAGGTTTAGAGGGACCTGACGTGAGGAGGAGGACCTCAGAGAAGGCAGAGCGCCAGAAACCCGTCGCCTTTAACCCTCAGACTGAGCGCCAGACATCACAAAAACATTCTGTAACTTTATATATGAATATTTTTTAAAATCTTAATTTTAATTATCCAGTCTCTCCCAGAAATTTTGTGGAAAAAGACTTAACTCGCGCAGGGCTGAACTATTATTTTATATTATACTTTACCGGCTGAAATGGTGATTATTACCTAGAAATGAAGGTTTGGGCTCATTTTGTGTCTGAGAAAAAGTAACTTCAGTACGGCGCACAACAGCGTTTAGTGCTTTTTTAAACTGGCGAATATTCATGAGTTTCTAAAGCTCTACATTATTTATTAATATTTTTTACTTCAAACTTCAGACAGTACTGTTAAATCTAACTATGAATTATTTATAATTAATGAAGTGAAGGTAATTACAATTAACTGCAATTCAAATTGCAATTTCAAAAGAAAAGAGAAAAAGCGCTGACTTTGCACCTGACAATAATTAAAACAATTCATTTTATAAAGTGAATGAAATGTGTGGTTAACACTGCACTCCGGTCGGGTGTGTCTGAATAACTTTTGTCTCGCTAGGTGAAAGCCTGATGCCGCTACCCAGTCGGGTGTCTGTCTCTCCGGAGACACGTCTCTAAAAGTACCAGTCTGTTAAACCCTGATCTCACACAGGCGCCCCTCACAGCAACCGCTGTCTACATCCTAGAAC
This sequence comes from Nannopetersius ansorgii, assembly GCA_037974605.1. Lineage (NCBI taxonomy): Eukaryota > Metazoa > Chordata > Actinopteri > Characiformes > Alestidae > Nannopetersius > Nannopetersius ansorgii. Next base: position 18,513,627 of record JBBPDE010000031.1, on the reverse strand, counting down.
CCAATGAGAAACTGTACTGTCAACTTCTGTTTACCACATGCTTGACCACAATTTGCTGTGCACTACCGCCACCTACTGGCTTGCAGTAAAGAATTACGTGCTATTGACAGGTTAGTCTGTTGGACAGATTCCTCCAGGTCATCGGCAGGCGTTGTATTTCACCTTCATTACGATCCAGTTTGGTGGACATCACCCAACAGTAGACACTAAACCCTGTATGTATGGTCTGATTGGTGTCACTCTCTGATGCAGCTCTACAGCCTATTTCACTCACGTTCACTCCAGAATTAGCTGCTAAGCGTGAGTGCAGAGCAGAGTCTACATGAAGGTTCTTTAAAAAATTTACTGACATTTTAACCTGTAGCACTTTCAACACAAAAAACAGGAGTCCCTCAGGGGACCTTTCCCTACAGTGCGAATCCACACACCATAAATGAATGAACCTCACTGTATCGCACCTGCTGTCTGATATTTAATCCTGAATATCTTGATGTTGGTCTTGTGATAAAACCCCAAAGTCCTGAAGTTTCTCATCAGAGCAAGCAGGATTTTACCAGCTTTCTTTAAAAATCAGCTTCACAGCAGCTATGAAAGTTTGTGGGCGGAGCCTGGACAGACCCGTTGATTGACTCCTTTTCTGTGACTAGAACCTGTAACTGTGTTTATGCGCAGAACCGAAAGGCAGAGCAGCTTTAACTGCACCCTGGACTCCCTACAGCTAAACCTAGTGCTAAAGCGGCGGTGGGCACTCGGGTTCCCTCGATGACCTGCACATCAGGTATTAACATGCAAATGGAGATGGAGAAATAACCGTTAAGAACCAAACACAAAAAACAAAGAACAGAACGGAACGGAACAGAACACCACAGGACTGTAACTGAGAACTGAATGGTGGACATGGAGAAACAGACACGGCAGAGGGCTGCCCCCCTCCTCCTGAATGGCTGTACATACCGATAAGATTTCAACACCCTGAATCCCCGCACGCACGCAGAGAGAGAGAGGAAGTGCATGTTTTAACAGTGGAAGGACACACTTGATTTTCAAGCAGAAACAGAACAGATGCTGGATCTGTACACAGGGCGACATTCAGTAAAACACTTCACACATTTCAGATGCCCGGAGAGGGCGGGGCCCTGGCCTGCTGGTTGGGGGAGGGAGGGGGAGGGGGGACAGGGTGGGGCTCTGAGGGGGCGGGGTTCATGCAGGGAGAGTGGGGGAGGGGCTTGATGAAAAGTTCTGATTGGTGAGGGAACAAATGCGACTCACCTCTTGAAAACAGCAGTTTCGGTTTTGGCATCTACAGTAAGGCTGAGCGTCTCCTTCATGGAGCCGTTAGTCACAGTCTCCGTGATCCGGTCGCCCGCTGGCTCCTCCTCCGCCTCCGCGCCTCCCGCCTTCCTCCCGGGAGAGACTGGCTGGGCGGCTTCGTCCACGGGCCACTGCCCCGAACCTGCAGATGGGACACACTCAACCTTCACTGCAGCCCGGAGGCACTGCGGTCATTTTCATTTTGGTTATGTGTGTTTAAAGCAGGGAAAACACAGAAGCATCTAACAGGACAGTGAACAGTTTATCGCAAACCCTTACAGTTTCCACAAAAGGTTGCTATTAGTTTTCCACTGAAACCACATGAACATTGCGATTTATAATCAGTTTTATAAATTATGTTTAAAACTTAAGGTTTTTTTTGTTAATTTGTAAGTTTAACACTGGTAAAACATGGCAAAAGTATAAAGGATGATTTTTTTTTTTCTGACCGTTTTCTATAAACACATGGATGAAACATTCAGAATCTGTACTTTCTCTGAGTGTTTTAGGCTTCTATATACTACTATTACTACTAATAATAATAACTGGTTCTGCTACTGGTGCTACTACTACTAATAATAGTAATAATATAAATGAACACACAGAAGCCCAAACTCACCAGCAGGTGTGTTCACGCCAAGCGGGTCAGTCGCCTCCGCGCTCGTTTCCATGGCTACTGGAGAGTTGCTCCTCAGCGGGTCTTTGGGGCTGAAAAAGAGAAGAAAGATTCGGATCTGCGAGTCACTTTGAGTCACTATACGCCGGTAGATTCACTTATTAGCCTAGGGGGCTTTCAGACCGAACGCGGCACGCGCTTTTTAAACTCTCCTGTCCCGGATAACAGAGTTAGCACTAGCGCTAGCTCTGTTAGCATCGAGAGAGTATATGCTGTGGGCTTTGTAGATTCTGGACACTCGGAGACTTAAGATTAGCTTTTCCTCCATACACGTGTGTGTGTGTGTGTGTGTGTGTGTGTGTGTGTGTGTGTGTGTGTCTGTAGACATTGGTTTATGTTCAGTAATAATCAAAACTGTCATTTGTAACCAATTGTGATGATGTAACCAATGTCATTGGTTTGTGTTCAATAAGTTACAACTGTCATATACTGTAACCTAATTCATTGGTTTGTGTTCAGTCAGTGATAATGTCATGACCATTGTAGCCCAAGGTATAGGCTTGTATTCAATAATAAATGGTAAAAACTGCTTCTTGTAATGTCTATGTATGTGCGATTAAATGCAATTAATTAATCGCCACACCATGTAATTAATTAGATCAAAAATTTTAATCGTTTGACAGCACTAGTTCTAACCTTTAAAAACGATCCAGGCAGATGTTTCACACTTTGTGTATTTGATGTTTTAAAAATCATACAGATAACATCTGGAGCTCCAGTGTTTTATATCACAAACCCCAAACCCTCTCCAGTACGTTACTATAAGTTTCCCAGGCAAACAAATTCAGTACGTGAAGGAAACCAAGCAAGATTTTTGTGATTAATATTGCGAGTACACGACACAGGCTCTGCATTACGTGGTTAGAAAAAACATCGCTCAGGCACATCTTGAGAAAAGCAGCTTCTCCGCAGTCGTAAATGTAATAAAGCTGGGCTGTGAAGCGTGCTATCTGTAGTGTGTGTATCTCTGAGGACTGTATAGCCGTGTGAGCTTCATGCAAGTCTGTGATTTAGTTCTGAGAAGATAAGGTGGCTGTAGCCTCACCTCACGGGTGTGAAGCTGGAGAAGTCGGCCCAGCCGGTCTCCGTGGCAACAGTGGTAGTGGGTGAGTTCCAGGCTGAGGGTTCAGCGGGAGAAGAGAGGGGAGCGGTTGAGGCGGCTCCCGTGTCCATGGGAATATCATCAAAGTTCGCTGTCCAAACAGGTCCTGGAAACCAGTCAGGAGTGAAAGAACTGTGACCCATCGCACCTTAGAAACACCACCTCTCACCTGGGAACCCCATCTCTCACCCGGGAACGCCATCTCTCACCCAGAAACGCCACCTTCCACCCAAGAACCCAGAATCTCACCCAGGAACACCCAACGCCTTCCACCAAATAACAGCACCTTTCAACCCTAAGACACTGCATTGGTAAATTGACTGTGTTCTAACACGGCAAGGTCAGTTCTCACCTTCCCCGCTGTCCACTTCCATCCGGTCATCCGCGGTTGTGCCGGCCGGCTCAAACGGGTCCCGCTTGGTGTCCTCTTCCTCAGAGTCCGTGCTCTCCTCGCTGTCGGTGCTGCCTGAGCTCCTGTGGAACACACCGTTTTGTGTGAACACACAGAACATCACCTCCATTATTAAGCTACAGTGAGAACCCGTCCCTTCGATATCTTCAGACCTGAGGCTGCCGGCCAGCTCAGTTTGTCCGTTTTCGCTGTTTTCAGATGCTGGAAATTAGCTTATGTGAGCGTTTGCAATCATATTCAATGTTTTTTGCAGGAAATGTTACAGAAATGTAATTTGTAGCACTTTGAACCATCTCAGGGACCACCAGAGTGAACCCCCTTTAAGAGTGTGATCAGTGGAACTCCTCACCTAGGGCGCCTCTGACTTTCTGGAGCAAACGTCACATCTTTCTCGTCCCAAATGTCTTCCTCGTCTGAGCCGGCATCTTCAAACTGCTGGATCTTCTCCTTACAGCATGCTTCAAACAGAGCCATGTTCGCCTGTGAACACACACACACACACACACACACACACACACACACACACACACACACACACACACACACACCTCTGTCCAAACTGTTCTTCACAGGGCAGGATGCATTCAACTGCTAATAAAATATGACTGTGTCTCTTTCTGGCTTTGAATTAATTTAATTTAAAAACTACTTGGTGCAGCTGAACACCGAGCACTGCTGTGACATACTTACACTTTCATTTGTATTCAAGGAAAAATTGATGTCTGATATTCTATCAAAGGGAATACTGCAAAGGTTAAAGAGAACAGAGTTTAGTTCAGTTAAATCCGTTAGACAGCGACAAAACACAACAGCTAGCTCTCTCTCTCTCACACACACACACACACACACACGACAAACAGCACCCCGTCACCCCCAACAGCTGATAGGTGGGAAATTTAAAACCCACTCAGATACGCCAGCAAATCAGCCAATTACAGTTCCAACAGTCAGAGAACAGTGAATAAATAAATCAGTGATCAGACTGTGACCCTCAGCCCTGCTGGGGGCACTGTGAGGAGCGGCGGCCAGAGGGCATCTGATTGAAGGGATCAGGAGTCGGAGCTCTAGGGATGTGTATTAACAGAGTTGGTCGACGGTCTCAGGCTCCAGAATCTGAACGCTGGTACCACAACATGACCTGCAGGATTATAGCGGTTCTTTATTTTTATTTTTAGGTCCGTGGGGAGTTTCAGTTCTACTCATAACAGAGTTTTTGTGCTTGTGTGTCGCCATTCCACTCCAGAGCTCCGCAGTTGGTTACTCTGTGTTGTAAACTGGTCTTGTGTTCGCTCCGGCTGCGCCACCGGACCCCAGAGCTGCAGTTTCAACGATAGACAGAGACACCGCCTGACGTCTCCCTGGTGACTTTAACGTACCCATTTGTAAAACAAACTTTTTCTGACTGTAGTCTGAGAGAAAGTTCCCTGCTGGCGTGACTCGTTTGACTTGTGTGACAGGACGATTGCGTTTGTTGTGCAATAGTGTAATGGTTGCTGTGGTTACAGTGCCATAATAGTGATGAATACAAAAGAAGATATAAAGATAGCGAAAACCCTCAGAACGTTCTCACAATCAGAAAAGCAAAATGTGAATGTCCCCTGAAGACACTCAATGTTGACACTACTTTTTTCACTATTTGTATTCAAGTTGATAATTATCTAAGCTGACATATTTTTTAAGATGATGTTACATACAGTTACTTTTCTAGTCGCACTCAGTAAAACGTAGGAACTTTTTCACCATTTTTAACAATGAATTTTTCCCTCTAAGAAAGAAGGTTTTATCTAAAATATCTCCACTTTATACACACTGCAGGAACACCGAAGCATTTGGGGTTTCAGCTATATTTAAATACACAGCAGACGCTCTTATTACCCTAAAGGTACTGGAACTGTGTTATTTACTACACTAACCCGCCCACCAAGGATTCTTCCCCATAATCTACCATATATCAGTCGACCAACTCGGAACCAGAACACACATCCCTAGGTAACACTCCATCAGATGGGTCATAGAGGGAGAATTTATTCATCCACATGGAAAGCCTTTAACATTTCTAACTGTTTAAAAGTGTTATAAGGGTGTAACGATTTACGTACAGTATAAAATGAGTATTAAACAGCGTGTGGAAAGTAAAGCTGTGTTTGACGACCACCTTACCAAAGGCTTAGTTGTGAATATTTTTAGCAAAACCTGCAAATGTTTTAATTCCATTTCATTATTTAGCATTATGTTTATCTATTTTGTTTTTGGTTAGTTTGCTTGAATGAATACTGTTCTTAATGCAGTTATTAAATATTAAATATTAAGGTTAGCAATATTAAGGTTTCATGAGTGAACTAAGATATGATTACTGTTTTGTTTTTATTTATCTGGATCAAACAAATATGTTTACAACAGACTGACCAACATTGATGAGCTTCATGTCTAACTTTGTTTGATTAAACAAAATTAGAATTTTTAATTTTAAGCTTTATATTTCTCTTTTGGTGCCAGAAATTAACAGCTGCATCATTTAACAAAAATTAATTTTTATGCTCAATGAAGCCAAAAACTGAAATCTTGTTGTGTAGTTCCAAAGAGGAGTTATAGAGGCCGGTTCAGTTCCATAGAAGTTACAGAGGTCGGCTCAGTTCCATAGAGAAGTTACAGAGGCCGGCTCAGTTCCTTAGAGTTATAGACGTCGGTTCAGTACCATAGAGAAGTTACAGAGGCCGGTTCAGTTCCTTAGAGGAGTTATAGAGGTCGGTTCAGTTCCATAGAGAAGTTACAGAGGCCAGTTCAGTTCCATAAAGGAGTGTCAGAGGCTGGTTTAGTTCCATAGAGGAGTGTCAGAGGCCGGTTTAGTTCCATAGAGAAGTGACAGAGGCTGGTTTAGTACTATAGACAAGTTACAGAGGCTGGTTTAGTTCCATAGAGGAGCTGAAGAGGCCGGTTCAGTTCCACAGAGGAGTGATGGAGGCCGGTTCAGTTCCACAGAGGAGTAATAGAGGCCGGTTCAGTTCCACAGAGGAGTTGAAGACGCCGCTTTAGTTCTATAGAGGAGTTGAAGAGGCCGGTTCAGTTCTATAGAGGAGTTGAAGAGGCCGCTTTAGTTCTATAGAGTTAGAGGTTTGTTTACAGTTTCTAGAGTGGTTTCTTCGTCAATCATGCTAAACAGAACGTCCAGTTAAATAATACTCTGTGGGTTAAGAAGCCTCTAGAGACAGATTTATAATGTTAAATGTTTATTATAACACAAAAGGTAAATATTAATATGTTAAAACTACCAGTTTACTACCACAGCACATTTTCAAACACTGTATTTTTTCTGTATTAATATTTTCTAAATCCATGTACCCCATCAAATTAAGTTATGAATTACTGTACATTGTTACACCCTTATTGAGCTCCTAACACCCTTGTTGTGTGTGGAAATAACAGATTTGATGTAAAACAGCTCCTCTGGCGTCAATAAAACCCCAAACCCATCGGACCCAGTTTCGGGACGCAGGTCGAGCCGGACAGACGGGAAACTGGTGACAGATTTTCAGAAACGTTTACGCCAGGCTCGGCCTGCGGGCGCGAAACAACCAAGCAGAACCCGAGCACCTCCTCGGCAGGGAAAGGAAAAGTCATGCAGAATGAGTACTCACTCTACAACATCGTCCTGATCCGCAAACTCTTCGTCATTGAAGCCAAACTGCTCAATAAAATTGGACGTCATTTGTTGCATCTGATAATCAGAAAAGGCCTGGCAAACCCAGGACCAACGATAATGATATAGTCTCGACACTACAAGGACAGCTTCATGATCTTCATTTCAAAAACACATCAGTTACACAGAATGAACAGAACATGCGCTACTGGGGACTCTGGTTAAACAGTGCAGGTGTTAGATTTAATATAAACTGTATTAGTGCTACAACAAACAGATTAATGTGGACAAAAAAAAAAAAAGACCAACAGTAACGTTGAAGAGCTTATCACTTTACAGACTTACCTGCTGCAGAGAGGAGTCCTGGTGGAAGCCGCTGTCTTTGAAATCTACCTCATCGTCGCTGGACGAGTGAATGTGATGAGTGTTAACCTGCAAGTGAATGAAATAAGTTAATTAATAAATAAACCTTAATTATAGAAGGTAGTGTATCTCTCACACACGTCCCACAAACGAGCATGGTGCCACATGCCTAAACCAGTTTTTTGGAAGTTGGCTTATAAAACGTTTGTTAAATGGTGCAGCAGTTAAACTCTGGCACCTTAAGTTTAATGGGAAAATTCAAACATGAAGTTGGTGTGTGTGTGACTGGTCAGGTGTAACATCAGGGTATATACAGCAATCCTTAAGTTAAATTTAATACCTTTTATTACCATTTTCACGACCTTTGGATTTTTTTTAAAACCATCACGACACAGAGTTGCAAGTGTTAATCAACAACCTTTCTTACGTTTACGCAGATTTTGACATAACACTGTACAACAGAATAGATTCACAGACTCACTGATCTTGACCACATATTGCACATTTATTTCACTTCGTGAGTAAAAATAAAACAAAATGTGTAACCAAGACATAGGTCCAATAAACTGGCGCAGCAGCACAGAAAGTTGAGAGTGGCAGAGTTAACTGTTCTTGCCGGCCGCACATTCCATTTTTATTTTTAGTAGATGGTATATGCGACCCAAGTGCGTTAGCTCACATCCAGTGGACATCAATGTTTTTTTACATACCGAACAATAAGCCGGTTATTCCCTTCTACAGGCTTGAGCCAGTCCTTAAATGCAGTTTAAGGTCTTTCACGCTGCGGTCAGAAAACTTGTATTTGCCCATGACAACGCTAATGGTTGTCTGGACATAAGCCAGTTGAATACCCGGTTGTCTAACAACCACTGAATATGACGTCAGCATCAAACCTAGCGTACGAAGTTGAGATTCATGCATTAAAGCAAAAAATCTGTCGGGAAACAGCTTGTAGCCTGTAGGCTACTCCGCAGCCATCAATATTTATGCGAACTGCCGAAACCGTAATGTTTATTTTTTATTTTTAGGAAGAATAACTAAATAGTAATTTAACCAAGGAAAAAGACAGCCTTACCAGAACTTTGTCTGCCGAAGCTTGTTTACCCCCCAACAAAACTTTTTTCTTCTGATCTGCATCAATCTCAAAATTGAGCTTTAGCGCCCTACATTGACGGAAATCCGTAATAGTGACGGAAAACTCTAATCCATGTAAGACTTCAGGATTGAGACGAGGATATTTGGTTATGTGTCCAGATACGCTAAAGCCGATGTTTAAACAAACTAACGCAAACATTAGCAGACAGAATTTCACTCAAAATAGGAAACCTCTGAAAAAATACCTATTTTTAAAAAAATAATACAGCTAAAACCTAATTTAACACTTTTAATGGGGATATTTGCCGAATTGCATCCACAAAGACTTTGATAAATTAATCAACGTCGGGATTAATTTATCATATAAAATCAAAACATCTCGACGTCCCACAGAGTTAAAGCAAACTGCACTAAGAGACTCCAGATGTGTCTCAGTCTGGTATTATAGAAAATAAATTAACGCAAATAGTTAACGCGATATTTTTAACAGCACTAAAAAATATATATTAATTCTTTTACTCCATTTATGAAGTATAACTGAAATTGCAATGGCGTGTTTGTATGTTTATTCGGGAGGCACAGAATATTCGGCCATCGAAAATTTTTGGCTTTCTGCCGAATGTTTAACGCGATCGAAACAGTGATGACCAATTAAGACCTGTAACCTGCAGCTCCAGATTTCAGCAATGCCGAAATTCATCCACAAAGACTTTCTCAACGTCGGGATTAATTTATTATATAAAATCAAAACATCCCGATGTCCCACGGAGTTAAAGCGAACTGGACTGAGACAGACTCCAGATGTGTCTCAGTCTGGTTCGCTTCAACAGGGAGTTATAGGACAAAACAAACGAAGTGTGAAAACAGCAGGCCCTTCCTAACCAAACCCATCCAGAGACTTACTAAATCTACAGTGTTTTTCTTGTTGGTGTCCGCTAGCTGGCCCGAGGTGAAGGCCTCCCATCTCTCCCGCTCGTCCTCCTGCAGCTCTGCAAGACCGGAATCAAACAGAGTGAGAGCTGGAACCGCTTTGGTTGTTAAACACAAACCAGAAAGCGAAAAGGTATTGAACGTTAGTGGCATTTAATAAACCGAAAATAATCCCCCCACACACAAACTTTTACAGCAGCTACGACACAAACCCGTTTATAACCAGCATCACACCGTCATCCAAAAACAGCTCTGTACAATGCACTATAGGTTCAGAAGAGAGTGTGCGTGTGTGTTTGGCGGGGGGGGCTGAACTCACCTGAGATGAGCTGCTGAATCTGAGCACCATTGGGGCCTTTATCACTGTTGTGCACTATAGAGTTTGCTATTCTGGTCAGGTGACCCATATAACCCCTCCTACGACCACCCTCAACCCTGAGAGAGAGATACACACAGACAGAAAGAGAAAGACAGAGAGAGACAAAAATGGGTGAGGAGAAAAAAAAAGAGATTCCACTCAATATTTTTTTCTGCAGAGAGAGAGAGAGAGTGTGTGTGTACGCAAGTGTGTGTGTAAGAACGAGTACGCGAGTGTGTGTGTAAGAACGAGTACGCGAGTGTGTGTGTAAGAACGAGTACGC
>JBBPDE010000031.1:18485865-18501743 GCA_037974605.1 Nannopetersius ansorgii | reverse complement strand
TGTGTAAGAACGAGTACGCAAGTGTGTGTAAGAACGAGTACGCAAGTGTGTGTAAGAACGAGTACGCAAGTGTGTGTAAGAACGAGTACGCAAGTGTGTGTGTGTAAGTATTTTAGTAAGTGTCTGAGAGTGTGTGTGTGTGTGTGGGGTGGTGTGTGTAAAATTGAGCATGTGAGTCTGTGTAAGTGTGTGTTTGGGGGGGTGTGAGAGAGAGAGAGAGAGACTGAGAGACTGAGAGAGAGAGTGAGTGAGTGAGCGAGTGTGTTTCTCACTGCTCTTTCTCGTTGGAGCTCCACGCGTCTAGAATTCTCTGGATCAGCCGGCACTTCTGAAAGAGCTACAGAACAGAGAGGAACAGGATTAGAAACGCGAGCTTCGATCCGGTCCTAAATGAGTTCTCCTGAGCTGCGGCCGCCAGGACGAGACACTCACGTGTGTGATAAGGATGTTTTCTCTGACCGGCTCCTGTTCGTCGTCTCTTATCTCCGCATCGCTTTGGGTCGGGGGCATCGCTAAAATCATGGCGGCACATATTTCTACTTGTATGTGCAGGAAGTTGTTCCAAATGTATTTAAAGTACATGTCCTGAAAAACAGGGACCACCTCAGTTTAAAGACGGCATAAATACAATTTGATCACATTTAAAGAGGGCGTAAAATCGCTTCACACTGAAAAATAGTGTCACTAAACTGTATGAGCTCAACCAGACAAATTCTGGATTTTTCATATTTCCTAAAAAAAAAATCCACAAAATTGTTATTGTTTTTAGTTTGCGTCTCCACTTTAGTTGTTTTTTTTTGGTACGGACAGTATTTTTTCAAATAAATAAATTAATTAATTAACTTTCCAGGTCAGTCTGTTGTCATGGCAACTTTTTTTTGACCAATCAGAAAGCAGTGATGCAGTTGGCTCAGCTTTCAGCCCCACCGTCCAGCAGCTCGGGGTCAAGTAGCTTTAAAAGTAGCAGAAAAATGTTTGTTCACGGTACAGAATGGTTCCTCGCACCAAACCTTTCTGGCCTGTATTTATTATTCCACACCCACAACTGCACTCAGCCCTGCGCTAATCCATCAAGAACCACTGCATTACAGTTCACCAAGCATCAGGAATTTCTGCACTGGTGGTCCTGTTACAGGCCAAGAATGTTGAGGGTAAAAAAAAAAAGTTCTAGCTACACTTTAATACAACCTTTTAAATAGAAACCCTGTTAATTTTTTTATGTCAAACTATCAACTGCGTTGAGGACCTGGAAATCTATTCCTGAGTGATACCTCACTCTTTCAGAATGCCCCTCAGTTCTTGTGGAAGTGAAGCTCCTCACCAGAATGACTCCAAGCATATTGAGGTTGATCAGCTCCTGGTTGATGATATGCGTGTTGGTCTGCAGAAGGCTGGCCACTAGTCGAACCACATTAAGGCGTGTGTTCCCCACCGGCGGGTCCAGAATCCCCCATGTGGTCTTCAGAACAGTTTTCTGATAAATCAGCAAAACCAAAACATCAAACATTCTGTTCAATTAACAGGAATTTAAACATCACAGGCCACCCTAAACAGTAATACTAGTGTTTCCTTAGAAAACAAAATATTTCCTTAAAAAACACCCATTGTTTCCTCTACGCAGTAATACTGAGTAGATTAGATGACAGAAATGTGAACAAATGTTTTACTGACAGGCTGCAGAGTGTTTAAGGATAGAAATAGAAATTCTGAACTTTAACAGAAATTTTCTGACTTTGAATCTGGTTCTGTCAAATGAGTTATGACCTCCCCAGAGCTGAGCTCACCTTTGGAGGCTCCAGGAGAAGTTGGTGGAAATCTGTCAGTCTGGGTCTGACTGCCTCAAGGATGCTCTGATTAACAGAGAAGGACGGGTGGTTCAGTCCAGGAGGACAGAGCTCCAGGTGGCCCTCAAACCTGCCCAACAACAGAGACAACAGGTCAGGAAACGCCTTCTAGAGGCAGCCGGACTTAATTACACACACCCGCACACTCACGCGCGCACACACACTCACGCCGGTCGCCGCGTCTCGAAGAGCGTTAGAAGAATCTGGATGACACTGACTATCGCAGACTCATTCTTCTCCTTGTCAAAGATGTTGGACAGCAGCTGCTCAACAGTCTCTTGTCTAGAAAAGCAGATACATAAAGAACACATATCCCAGTAAACAAAATAACAACTGAATATTAAACTTTTTGGCACTATAGTAAAACCCTTTACTAGAAAACAAATTAAGAATACTCCGCATTGCTTTGTAATAATGCAACAAAGTATTTAGAGTGACCAATGCATCAATACAATAAAGATGAATCAACACAAATGGTAGCAGGAGGTAAAGTCAGGGATTTAGTCCTGGATGGAGGAACGTACTTCTCCAGTGTGGCCAGCAGCGGGTCGGGCTCGGAGCAGCCCTGTACCTGGAACATCTGATCTCTACTGAGGCGAATGATCTCACACAGAGACTGGGATGCGTTAGAGTGCCTCTGCAGAGGAAATGTGAATCAGTCAGTCAACCAATCAATGAGTGAATGAATCTCAATGAATAACTGAACCAAATCAACTAACCAATCAATGTGTTTGGTGTTTTTGTACAGTGTTTCCCTGCTTCAGTCACAGTACACAGAAACCACAGATTTTTTTTTCTTTTTTGTGGTAATACATGATTTTTCATGCATTTAGTGCCGAATTAAAAAATATATAACGTAGTAATTTTTAACAAACTTAAATATAACTGTAGAAATGTTTTGGTTCTGCCCAGAGAACACAAAGAAAGTAGCCAATCCCAGAACGCTATTCATTTCTCCTTGCTGCTGATTGGCTGCTGCCCTGTGACGCACCTCTGGCAGCTGCAGTCCAGAATTCAGCATCAGAACGATCAGAACAGAGATTATAGTGTTTTGGGACCCTATTTGGGGCATATTTGGGGTTTTATGCTATAAAAAAGTCATTAATAGGCATCACAAATTCATGTTTTTTTCACAATAAGTGAGTCAAATCGATCAATAAGTGAATTAAAAGAGTGCATAAATCAAAACAATCAATCAGCACAGAGTATGATGGGGTGTTCACTCACATCCTCGTCCTGACAGGGCTGTAACATGTCCACCAGCCGCTGGATCACCTTCTCCTCGTTCAACCACTGGATGGGCAGAAGAGAAAAGGAAACCTTCATTCATCACTAAAACAATATTTTACATCTTCTGTGCATCACGTCCTGGAGCAGGAAAGACAAAATCCAGTCCTGGCAGACCACAGTTCTGTACAGATCAGTGTTTTCCCTCTTCTTTAGGGTGGAACACTAAACTCTGCTGGAGCATGGAGATAACAGAGCGACCTTTCAAACTGACGACAAATCACAAGAGCGGTCAGACGGAGGCAATAAAGAAATAAAGCTGCACTCACACTTAAAACGTCTTGCCTGAGCTGCTGAGGCTCGATACAGGTGAGCATCCTGAGGAGAAGGTCCATGATGGCTGAGGTTCCTATGTGTTTGATCATTAGATCCACAAAATCTTCCCTCTTTCTCAGAAACTCCACAATCTACATACACACACACACACCAATCAATATTGTTCACACATTGTGAGACAGGACTAAAGGATTTTGCTAGACATAAAGACATAGTGATGTACCATTTTAACTGCTCAAAAAATCAGTAAACTCCTCCGATCCGATTCAAAGTTTCAAAACCTGAACTTTCATTTCAGATCAAAAATAGATCAAACAAATAACCAAAGTAATTTAAAACCTACAGTTTTGTTTTGCTATGTAAAACATGTACTACAGCTGAGAATTAATAACATTGTAAATGACCTCTCAAGGGCCACCTGCAGTACCTTCACTTTCCACCAGGGGATTGTATGAACCTGGTTTCACACTGCAGTGAAACGTCAATACCGATATTCCGTCTGTATCATGTGGCTCCAGCCCTCACCTGCTCCGGCTTCCTGCCGATGAGGATGCTCAGGACTTTGCTGAAGAAACTGGCCAGGAGAGGGTTCAGAGGAGGCTCATTCTGCAGAAAGCCATACAGTTTCATCAGCAAACTCTCGTCTTCACCTAATCTGTCGTTGATCTGCCCAACGTCTGAAGTGAGGAGCTCGCAGGATATGTTGGGGTACCTGAGAAACAGAAACAGAATCTCAAACGCGAAAACTCAGTTGCTACACCGGATGAAACCCACAGACCAGCCAGTCATAAACTAAAGCCACAGTCGACCATTTGGCCCAATCAGACCTAAAGGAATTCCATCAGCCGTAATTAATCATTTAAATCCAACAGCTTTGTTTTATAAGTTCTGATTACAAAGTATCAGGTCTGTCTTTAATGACCGACATTGACTGATGTTGAAGAACTGAGTTTTCTTTCTTCAGGATCAACACAGAGTTCCTTCTTCAGCAGAAACACCAAACTCTTTCAGAACTGCTCCAGAATTCTCTCCAGTTCAGAGAAGACGTCTAGAGTTTAGAAAGGGATGTCTCGTCCTCCCCAGTCTCCAGATCTTTCTCTCATTGAGCTGCAGGACCAGCTGGAGACCCACAAGCTCCACATGATCCAGAACATCACAGTTCTGCTGGAAAAGGTGCTGGGAGGGTTTGGTCACAAGTTATTTCTAAAAGTTGCTGAAAGGATGTGGTGAATCTGTGCTGCTGTGACAAAGGCAAGTGTAAATTCAATGACAGAAACAGGCAGCTGTTAAGTAAGATCTGATGCTGGTGAGAAGTTCTTACTTGTATTTAATTTTCTCCTCCACATCATCGTTGGGCTCCCGAGTGATGAAGCCCACGAGGTCCTCCATGCATTGCGGCCGCACTAGAAAGTCCACCAGCTTGTGGTTCTGAGCTTTACATTCCTGCAGAACGTCCTCCTCGTCCATTACCTCCGTCAGGGTCACGTCCTCCTTGTCCAGGAGTGTGTCGATGTGCGACGTTGTGTGCAGGTCAAACTTCCAAAACATGGTGCTTCTGTAAATGGAACGTAGTTAGTCTTCTGTGACTAACACTGCAATAATGATATACTGGACAGAAAATGACCACAAACACTGGTTTGGAGTTCTTCAGTTGCGTAAGAAGTAGTGATACTGCATATCAAGATACCATAACCCTACTGTAATACAATAAATAATAATAATAATAAAAGACATTGCATGCAATTATGTAACAAACCAAACGCTAGTATTAGGCCAATGATATTTGCAGAAGAACTTTCTGAAGAACTTACCTGAGCGTAACAAAGCTCAGTGGGTAAAAACTCTGATTAAAAAGAAAAGAATGCTTGAACTCTTCGGGTCCTCTGGCCCATTCCAGGCGCGGCGGGTAGGAGAGAGACGCTACAGAACAGAGCAGCCCTCGGCCACAGCAACACACTCAACACACACCTGAAACACACAGAACCGTAATTACACACAGAAGAAAAACGCAGGCTATACTAGGCACAGACAGGAGGTCACATCTTTAGAGCTGTATTTTGGTCCGCGAGTGAGCGCTGTTTGAACGGTGAAGCCGACAAGAGGCTACAGAGGAACATCTACACTTCCGAAGCTCTGACCGAAAAAAGTCACGATTCTCAAATACCCAAACAGCCATTAATTTATAAAAGTTATGCCGTCTGAATTTTGCAGACAAGTTGTATAATGCTTTCCCACCACTAGAGGGGGACAATAACACACCTTAAAGCTGTTTGCCAACAGCAATTAAACAACAAAAAAAATTACAAAACACATTTTTCCACAAATGCTGGAAAAACGAGTGAAAGAGTCTCTCTCTCTGTTGGTCATCTGGGAGCAGCCTATCAGAGTAAAGTGGACAAGGAGACGGGGCTTACGGATCTGGGAGCAACATTAGAGGTTTCAAAACAGTCACAATCTAAATTAATGAACATATACGTTTAAGTATGTCTTCGTTTACATTTTACTTTTATTGTAACAGCATTAATAATTATAATGTTATGTTGGATTGATGACCTGATTACAAGCTCGATTATTCATCAAAACAATTAATTGTTTGACAGGGCGACCAATTACAGCTGCAGGTGAGTTACTGGATGTTCTGAAGAATCGAGGCCTTCATGAAATTCAACAAAAGTCTCATATTTAACCGTTAAATGTATTGGCAAATCGGTGGATGATTGGGCGGAGCTACACTTTAAATGCGTTGGTTTTGTGACATCACAAAAACGAATTTGAAAAGAGGCCATTTTTGTATTGTATTTTCCATATATGGACTGTATGTTTGACGGGAGTAAATGTACTATTTGAAACAATATTTACAGACTTTTAACTCCCGAAAAGCAAAGATATGGGCCCCGATAAAAATATGTAGCAGTAAAATCACAACACTGATATTTAGACCATTCCATGCAGCTCTAAATGCTACTCCTGTGTGTAAGAAGGTAATTAATTAAGGTAAAGGTCGTTTGTCTTAACCGGCTGTAGGGTTTTCTGTAAAAGTCTCAGAATCAGCAAAAGTGATGTTTTCTCCTCTGGAGTTGGAACTCGGACAGGCAGAAGTGGGGTTAAAGGTCAGAGAGCCATTCTGTTGAAGTTCTTCAGGGGGCAAGAGGAAGGAACGTGTATTAATAGCCCAGAGGAGGCCGGCGAGTCACTGAAGGCTCAGACGGTGGGGGGGTTGTTTGTGGCCAAGACGCTACAGTGGCCAGAACACTGCCCCATATCCTAAACACTGAATTAACTTTAACACACAGGCTCTCACAGCTAGTCTAGGTCCAGCCTTAGACTGGAATGGTAAACCTCCAGTCTCTGCAGTTTAATCCTAGACTTAATCAGCTTAACTGGGCTTATTTCACATCTACAAACCCGGCTCTAAATGGTTAAGAGGAAAAAACACTCCAGCCACAATAGCTACTCTACTAATGACTCTGATCCGTCCGAAAATGAATGTTAAACAGTTTTAACTCTAAACTCTTAGGGCTCATTCTGGAGAGACGATACAGCAAGCATGAAAGAACAGACTCAAAATATCTCGCGCTGCCACGTCTCTGAATGCGCTAGCTAAAGTTAGTTTAAGGCATGTCCCTATGTCGCCATAGCAACACTATTATTCACTGTATGTGAAACCACATCAAACTGATCAAAAAAAGGAAACAGATACAATGAAATTAAAACAAACAAACAAAAAAACAGCAACTGTCTGTGCGCTAAAATTTAAGACCATGTACATTTTGGATGGCGATGTGGTGTGTAACAAATTCAGATGTGAGATAAAGGATAAAAACATGTTGTGACATATCGTGCCATTATTTATCACAAAAATCCGACACACACGGATCTCAGAGAAACCACTCCTGCAAACACCTGGGGAACTTCCAGCAGAACCAACACAGGTCAGATACTACACCAGAGACACAACTAAGAAGAGTTCTAGGGGAAAACCCAGGATCAAACTTGGCCACAAAAGGTGGAAACACTTCAGGAAACACTATAAACTGGGATAAACAGTGACTTAGGAAGATATTTAGGGCACTGCACCCCAAATTCACCCTGTTTAGAGTTAAATGTGCAGTAAAATGTAAACAACAAACAAAAGCTACAACTCCAAATAAATGTTCAGACAGATCCAGTTTCCCACTGGAACACGGAATCAATTAATAATAAAATAAAAATCCATTGACCAAACACAACAGCCTAACCGATCAGACCACATTACAGACAGAAGATAAGTAGGCAATCCCTTTCATTATATTATCACTTTTCTCCACCCATACAGTCCATATCTGGAAAATAAGATACAACAACAGCCCATTTTCAAATAGCAGTTTTTGTGGTGTCACAAAACCAACACATATCTCCTTAACCTGTTTATCACAGTCCATTGATAAATCAATTCACCACTGTTTTTAAAAGTTAAAGATGAAAATAATTAAGACTGTTCAGACTACATGAAGACCTCGATTCATCAGAACACTCCGTAACTGACCTGGAGCTGTGATTAGTTGCCCCTTCAGAAAAACTGTTTTGACCGATTTGCAGTGCTTCTGTGATAACAGGACTACAGACACCGACATCACAATGATTCACAGACTATATATAGCACAAACCTAGTTAAAAGCAATAAAAACAGCTTTATCAAATTATAATAGACATGATCATGATCCGGACAGGCTCATTACCCTAATGCTCAACTTGTCAGGTCTCATTACAACACTCATTACCGACACCGCCATGTAACACCACACTGAGGCCTTTCTCCCATAAACCCCTCACTCTGTGGTTACATTTTCATCAGGTGATGGAGTTTTCTCCTCTGGAACATCTGAAGAAGCTCCTCACACTTTGTGCCACTCTAAGTCACGACCTGAAGCTTTAAACTAAGACTCTTTGGTGGAAACGTTTACACGTTTTACACCAGGCAGAGAGATCATAAACCGAACAGTGACACACAAACACAAGAACACACACAACATACAAACACACAAACGCACACACAGACAGACATCCACATTAACTGGGTTTGTTTTTATCTCCCCGGCGGTCTCTCCACTAGTCGGCTGCTGGCCGGGTCACGGCCCGGAACCGGCGCCCCGTCGATCACACGTAATCGTTTATTCGATCAAACCGATCGATGATGAGATTTAAGACCTATATTTCACGACCTGTATCCCGGCCCCTTGTTTCCTTCTCCCTCGGTCGGGAGTTCATCCGGGCCCGGCGCTGGCTGTGCTAAAGCTAACCCCCGCACTGACACTCCGCTAGCTTTAGCATTAGCGCTCTCTCCCTCTATGCCGAGAAAGAGAGAGAAGCTCTCCGGAAAAGTTTCAGGCCGAGTAGCGTGATGATCTGTGTCTCGGTCTGACTCGGTCCGGACGGGTTATAGCGGGTCGGGTTCTGGAGAAGGGCGCCTGGCCCGCTGCGCGCAGCGGAAACACTTTAGCTTTAGCGTTAGCTTAGCGCGCTAGGCTAACGGAGAAAAGAGAGTGGAACCGGAGAGAAACCCACCGAGCAGCGCTCCCAGGCCCGGCATCCAGCTCGGGGGAGTCCGGGCTCTCAAAGGAGAGGAGAGGGAGGGAAGTCTCAGCGGTGAGGGGAGGTTAAATCCCGGACAGATCCGAGCCTGACATAAACACAAACACGGAGCTCTCACTCTGTTCACCAAGATGGCCTTCGGCCCCCTCCCCCAACCACAGACACCAAACACGTCCATCAAAACCCTGCCGGGCGCTGATTGGCTCAGACCTACGTCAATCACGCCACGGCCGTTTGAAACGCAGCTACGGACCCAAGGCGATGTTCAGTTTTTCAGCTTCAGAAAACCCACCACTCCGACTGAGCGACACAAACCAATCACAATCAACAATTTTCTAGCAATAATATATGCTTCCTTATTCATTAAAGTCATTTTAAAAAAATCCAAACCGCATCTCTAACCAAGCCCCCCGGCACGGCCGCGAGCCAATAAGCTCCTCGAATGGGACGAAAAGTCGAATTCTGATAAGACGTCCGCTACACGAGCCCGCCTACGCAACTGAAAGTAAAATCCGCATCAAAGTACGTCTTCATAATTTCCACACAAAAACATATAAAATCTCCCACAAACGAAATGTCTCACCCGATTTCCTGGGGCGCGTCATGGTCCTCGCATGTCTGGGCGATTAGACATTTAAACAAAAGCAGAAAAAAAAGATATAAATATAGAGGAAAAGCTGTCGCTCCTCAGACTTGCCCGGTTTACTCACAACGCCTTAGCAACAACATGACGTCACCGTGATGGACAGGGCCGCCGGCCAATTAGAGGCGAGCTCCCTCCTGCAGCAGATCTCCTGGACTGGGGAAGCAGGGCTGGCCCACAGATCCAGCACACCTGATCAGAACTGGGTGATCCTGGCGTCTTAATGCCTGGCGTCTTCATGTGCATGAACATATGGTCATTATGTTCTACAGACCTTCCTTCCTTTACAGATCAGAAGGTCCATTTCCACTGGTTCAAAAATAGGTCAGACCGACCAAGGATCATTCAGGCCATGGGGCAAAGCAGCCGCCTGGATCAGAGTGGCACAGAAAATTGGACCTAACATCTGACCCGTCAGAGGCGGTTCCGAAATGCGCACTGAATGGCTGGACGGAGCTGGACACGATTTACACTGAGCTCTGAATCAGAATTACTGATTTTATTTAACATGATCTTTACTCTCCAGTCATTTGTCCAGACAGAATCTAACTGTAATCCAGACACAACTGAGACAAAACAGGGGGGGCATTCCATGAAACGGGATTAAGGGAAAGTCTGGCTTATTTCAAGGGAAAGTAAGTAAAAGTAAGTCAGAGTTTGCCTTAATCCTGTTTCATGGAATACACCCCCAGGAGAACACAGAAAGAAAACAATAACAACTACTTACATCATCAGTTGTGGCTTATTGTTTAATTACTCCTCAACATTTCTGCCTATTCCAGTGTCCATCAGTATCCATCAGAATAGGTTTGTCAGAAAGCAGGTTTAAACATTCTAGATAAGTCACTGACTGTAGAATATTTGTGTAAGCAGGTTTCAGATGCATCAGTTATAGATACATCAACATTGTAAAACCACAATGTAGGCAGATTTCAGCCAGTTCTGGATACATCACGTACTGTAAAGGGGTAGTTTAAATAGGTTTCAGGTGGTTCAAAATGTTGCTGACTGTAAAGAAATAGAGTAAGCTTGAATCAGTTCTAGATACATCCCTGTCTATAGAGCCACAGATTTCAGTCATTTCGAGTCATCAGTGCAGACAGAAGCTCACATTAGCGCAGTCTTGAGAGGGAACAAGAGGACAATAATCAACTTTATTTACATCATCAGTCAAATTGGGCTTATTACAATATTTTCTCTTATTTTGAACATTTCTACATAATTCAGTCTTTCAGTGAGTGTTCAGAGTGTGTTCAGTATGTGTTTGCTGTGTTCAGAATGTGTTCAGTGTGTGTTCAGAGAGTGTTTAGAGTGTGATCATTGTGTGTTCAGTGTTTGTTTAGTGTGAGTTCAGTGTGTTTATATGGATGTTGATGGTGTAAAATAGTGAGTCTGAACTAAATCTCTTTTCTATGGGGGTTATTTTACCTCACAATGCCCTGCATGTATCCCTCCACCATGAATGGGGTAGAGTTTTAGAAACTTCTGATGAAGAACTTTCTGTGAGGAGTTTTTAGAGGCAGACGTCTGGTTCCATTCACCTCCACTGTAACAGTTCTGAATGAGTGTTGAGTGCTGTGTTGGATCATCATCCTCTTTTTTCATTTAAAAGAGGAAAAGTGGAGACAGCAGCGGGTCTTAATGTGTTCTGCATGCTTTAAATTAGGCCTGTCATTGGAGTGTGTTCTGTGTTAGCGCCAGTGGCTCTGTTTTAGATTAATATATATTAACATGTTTATTGCATTTGTTAAATGTCAGAATAAAGAGAGAGAGAATTTTATGGATTTTTTTATTTATTACTTTCATCAGTCAAAAATTTACATACACTTCCTTAGTATTTGGTAGAATTGCCCCGAAACTGTTTCACTTGGGCCAAACGTTTTGAGTATCCTTCCACCAGCTTTCTTCAATAGTTTGCTGGAATTTTGGCCCACTCCTCTTGACAGAACTGGTGAAACTGGGTGAGGTTGGTAGGCCTTCTTGCTCGAACTCGCCCTTACAGTGCCATCCACAAATTTTTTATGGGATTGAGATCAGGGCTTTGTGATGGCCACTCCAATACCTTGACTTTGTTGTCCTTAAGCCACTTTGTAACTAATTTGGAGGTATGCTTGGGGTCATTGTCCATTTGGAAGACCAATTTGCGTCCAGGCTTTAACTTCCTGGCTGATGTCTTCACATGTTGCTTCAATATATCCACATAAATTTATTTTCTCATGATGCCATCCATTTTGGGAAGTGTGGATAATGACACTGTCTTACGAGTTTCAGCATCTTCACAAGGTCTTTTGCTGTTGTCCTAGGGTTTTTTCTTAGGACAACAGCATTTCATACCAAAACACTTGCATATTATTTTCTAAACAGATGAACATGGAGCCTTCAGACATCTGGAAATTGCACATGAGGAAGAGCCACACTTGTGAAGGTCCACAGTTATTTTCCTGATGTCTTGGTTGATTTCTCTTGATTTTCCCATGATGTCAAAGAAAGAGGCTCTGTGTTTGAGGTGTGCCTTTATATGCATCCACAGGTGTGCCACCAATGAACTCAAATGGAATCAATGAGTTTTCTTTTTGTTTAAAGACAATAAAATTAGTGTATGCATACGTATGACTTTGATAACAGTGATAAAAAAAAACATAAAAATTCACCAGGAGGAACTACTGAAGAAGGACGTTCCACATTATTAAGCAGATCTACCATTTTCCAGCAATACGGGAAAGAAAAAGGATCTCTGCTGCCCAAAAGCCTGAAATGGTTGAAAACCTTGGACACCTCAGATATTTCAGGAAAACTGAAGTGTGATCATTGTACTGGTAAGAGATTTGTGTCTGATTCAGAGCACACAGGAGTTCCTGCAGATAAAGGCACAGTGAGGAAGGTTTCTGACAGACAAACACATAAGATTAAGAGAGTCACTGCTAAAAACACCATTAGAAAGCAGTAAACAGGTATTTGAAGCTGCTGGTTCCTCTGGAGTCCCACGAACATCAAGGTGCTGGATCCTCCAGAGGCTTGCAGTTCTCCAGAAACCTTCTATTCAGCCACACCTAACCAATGCTCACCAGCAGAAACGCTGCAGTCGGCCCAGAACTGCATGAAGACTCACTTCCAAACAGTCCTGTTCACTGATGAGAGCCGTGCAGCTCTGGATGGTCCAGATGGACAGAGTGGCGGATGGTTGGTGGACGTTCTCATTCAAACAGCAGCTCTGGGAGGCTCTTCAGACACCCTGCAAAGAAATTCAAGCAGAAACTCTCCAAAACCTCACAAGTTCAGTGGATGCAGGAATTGTGAAGCTGCTATCAAATAAGGGTCCGATGTTAAAATGTAACTTGACCTGTTTTTGATTGAAAAGCTCTTGATTTGAAACATGATAAATTCAACAAATGGAAAGTGGGTGTTACGGGTCGGTCAGTGGCCAGTAGGGGCCACTGCTTTTCAGTTGTCTTTGGTTCTGTTTTGTTAGTGGTTTGAGGGCTTTTATTTTGACTTTTTGTTCTGTTCATGTATCTCGTGTTTCGGTTGTCACCTGCTTTGTGTTCGTGCACTGATTTTGCCCTTTATTTAAGTTCTGTTTTGTGTATCACTCCTTGTCTGTCCATCGCCTCATTTAGTCGCTTCCTTTATGCCCTCTCTGTATCCTGATTCCTAGTTATCCTGTTCGTGTAACTTGTGGCCCTTGTGCTAGGGGATTTGTTTCTTTGTTTTGTTGTTCTGTAAATAAAGTTAAGCCACAGCATGGATCCCTGGTTTCCTGACTGGTCCATGCCCCGAGGTAGCTCACGACAGTGGACTAACCCCCCCTGTCGTGACAGATGGACAGACCCAAACAAAAGAGACGTGGAGGAAATCCGCAGGTGGAACGACGCCCTCAACGCCTGGGCGCTGGTGGTGGGTAGCGTAGCCCTGCCTGATGGGGTTGGCTGGAGTGGAGTCAGTGGGACCAGACTCGCGGAGGAGCCGATGGAGCGTTGGTGTTTGGTCTGTGAGTTGTTGAATGGTGGGGAGTCGGAGGAGAGTGAGGGGGAACAGGGCTCTCTATGGTAGTAGTGGATCGACGGATCCCCGATCATGGATCCTGAGTGGTTCGTGGACCCCTTTCGACTCCGACTCAGCCGCGGACGAGCTCCCGGGTAGGTATGCCTACCGGCGAGCCGAGAAACCCGCAGCTCGGCGGAGGTGGAAACATGGAGTTACACGTCGGAGCTGTCATCCACCCGGTCCCCAACTGCCAGGAGAGCTGGCTCACCACCATACCAGCTCAACCCCGACAGGTCTCCAGAGGCTCACTCGCGTATGCTCCTGTGAGCCTCACTGCAACCACTGCCAAGCCACCAGAGGGCGACGTCGCCAAACCACCAGCGGGCAAGGTCGCCAAGCCACCAGAGGGAGTGCTTGCAAGGCCGCCAGCGAGAGTGACCTCTCCCGAGCCGCCAGACAAAGCGGCTTCCCCAGAGGCGGTTCCCGAGCCAGCAGCGAGTGTCGCGTTTCCAAGGCCGTCCAAGTGGACGGCATTTCCAGTGCCACCGGAGAATGCGGCATTTCCCATGTTGCCGGAGAGAGCAGCAGTTCCCGAGCCGCCAATGAGGGTGGCGCTTCCCGAGTCGCCAGAACGGACGTCTTCCCCCGCACCAACAGAGCACGAGGCCAGCACAGAGAAGTACTGAGGGTATGGCGCGAAAGAAGAGTGCATGGGCGCGTCCCGTACCTGCAACCCGTTTCCGCTGCCTTCCTCCAAGCCTCGTCCAACACCAGCTGCCTTTCCCGGAGCAGCAACCCACGCCAGCCCCAAGGCGTAACCCCCCAGCAAGCAGGCTAAGCCCAGGTAGCTATAGTAGCATAGCGGCTAACATAGCAGGTCTGACTAAGGATAGTAGGGGACAGCAGAACCTCCTAGGCCCCCTAGGTGAAGGTGAAGGCCAGGTAGTCGCTTATTCCCCTGCCAGAGCCCGGTGAGTCTCTCGCTAGTGTGGAAGCCCCTACATGCTTAGTAGAAAGCGCCCAGCCGAGGCCCACAAATGGGCTGTAATGTCTGGCTGTAGCGGTGGTCCTGCTGTGAGGCGCCTGGCGGGGTGCTCGGTAGAGCTGGGACTTCAGAGCTCGGACTGGGGGACAGAGAGCACCCTGCCGGCCGAAGGCCTTCCTGGTGGCGGGACAACCGCTAGGGACTTTAAAGGGTTCCTCGATGAGGGACCCAGACCCGTGTCACCCGGGCTGAGGGGGAACCAGCCCAGCCACAGGACAGTGGGGGATTGATGCAGGTGGGGAATGGGGGCGTTGCTCTTGCCCCCGCCTCACCGAACCTTTTGGTGTTATTTTGGGGTGCGATTTTTGTTGGGCCCTGCCGCCCCGGAGTGGAGGCTTTGGGGGGGGGTACCGTTCCTGGTCGGTCCGTGGCCAGTAGGGGCCACTGCTTTTCCGTTGTCTTTGGTTCTGTTTTGTTAGTGTTTTGAGGGAATTTATTTTGACATTCTGTTCTGTGCATGTATTACGTGTTTTGGTTGTCACCTGTTTTGTGTTCGTGCACTGATTTCGCCCTGTATTTAAGTTCTGTTTTGTGTATCACTCCTTGTCTGTCCATCACCTCATTTAGTCGCTTCCTTTATGCCCTTTATGTACTGATTCCTAGTTATCCTGTTCGTGTATCTTGCGGCCCTTGTGCCAGGTTTTGTTTCCTTGTTTTGTTGTTCTGTAAATAAAGGTAAGCCACAGCATGGATCCCTGATTTCCTGACTGGTCCGTGCCCCGAGGTAGCTCATGACAGTGGACTAACCCCCCCTGTCGTGACAGTGAGGTACACACACACATACACGTACGCACATATAGTCATGCACATACACACACGTGCACACATAGTCAAACTAGAAATGATAATAAAATCAACTTTATTTCTCTCTTTTCTGTCCTGCATCTGTTTAATTCTGCAGAAAGATCAAATAAATAAATAAATAAAAGTTGAGTAGCCAGAAGCTCATACTGAACCGTTAAAGCTCCACTTGGTGAAAGGAAACGTGTCTGTCGTCCAGATTCACATCCTGTTTTCTAAACTGCTGGACACGACAGGAGGAAACAGAGAGAAATAAAAAAGCAGCTTTTTAACATCAGCTGTGAAGAAAAACAAGTAAAAACACAAACAGCAGCTCTGAAGACCCTCAGAGACCAGAACCCCTTTCAGACCCCCACACTACTGGAGACACACTGTCTCTCACACTCCAGAATTTCACTTCTTTCACTAAAAAGGTTAAACTTGATGT
>JBBPDE010000031.1:18417605-18430909 GCA_037974605.1 Nannopetersius ansorgii | reverse complement strand
CAAGCATGGAGGTGGAAACATTTTGCTTTGGGGGTGTTTTTCTGCTAAGGGCGCAGGACAACTTCACCGCATCAACGTGTATCGTAAAATCCTGAGCGACAACCTCCTTCCCTCTGCCAGGAAACTGAAAATGGGACGTGGATGGGTGTTTTCAGCACGACAATGACCCAAAACATACAGCAAAGGCAACAAAGGAGTGGCTCAGTAGAAAACCTATGGAGGGAGCTGAAGCTAGAAGTTGCACAGAGACAGCCTCAAAACCTTAGTGATTTAGAGATGATCTGCAAAGAGGAGTGGACTAAAATTCCTCCTAAAATGTGCACAAACTTGGTCATCAATTACAAGAAACGTTTGACCTCTGTGCTTGCAAAGCAGGGTTTTGCAACTAAGAATGGTCTTTTTTTGTTAGAGGGTTCAAATACTTATTTTACCCAATGAAATGCAAATCAGTTTCCATCTTTTATTTAAAGTTATTTTTTCAATTTTCCTTTTGATGTGCTCTGTCACTGTTAAAATAAACCTACCATTAAAATTATACTGTTCTGAGACTTTTCATTTCTTTGTCACTGGACAAACGCACAAAATCAAGTGTCAAATAATTATTTCCTCCACTGTATATATGAGTTCCATATGAAAACGGAGCTGAATTTAGAAAATGAAAAAAGTGATATTAACCCAAGGACACATTTAGTTTGATCAAAACAATAAAATTCTATCACTCTTCTGTTGCTTGCAAGGACAACAAAACATGTATTTTTGTTCTACAGTGAATTATTAGTCATAGAACATCCTCTGGATATTTTAGCTGTAATAGTCCTGGAAGCATGTTTTATTTTTGGTAATACAGAGGAACATCATGCATTTGGTGCATGCATGCAAACCCGTCACATGGCACATCACTGGAAAGCCCAGGATCTCCTCTACAGAATACTAGAGGGATTGATGGGGTACCTCCAAATACTTAAGGAAGATACAGATGAACAAAACGTCCACTATATAGGACATAAATTAACGAGCCAGGTCTCAGGAGGATGTTTTTCAGTGAAATACTGAACATTAGGAGATGCAAATGCAGAGCCACTACGTATTTGGTTTTAAATGACTCTTCCTGTTTAACTGGAGTTCAGTATCTTGTACATGTGTGTTCGTGCAGGTCCAGCAGACCCTGACCATCCTGCAGCAGATCGCTACAGCCATGGGTCCAGCACTCAAACAGCATGTGAGGAACCTGGGCTTCCCCGTCATCACGGTGCTGGGAGACAGCAAGGTAAACCCTCACCCTCTCACTGGCCGCCACCGCTGCTTTAATAAACATAACACCCCTTAATGTCCAGAGGACATCGAAGATCTCTGTGCAAAGACTATTCACATTTGAAAAATCCCCCTCACTGCTCACCTCTTATGGACAAGAAACCTGAAACGTGTGGTTACATTTATGCAAGTGTTTGCTGAGTCATGTTGTTAAGATCAGTCTGGAGCACTGTGGGCTCTGTACTATCAGTCTAAATTCTTGCACTAGTACAATAAAGGTCAGTTGTGTTTGAACTAAAAACAAAGTAATCCATAGACTCCAACTGTCCAACCCAGTCAAGTCATGATTAAAGTATTTAACTGCTAATAACTCTAATGCAAGTGTTACATGGTTGTTCCACCTGACTACCTTCCATTAAAGTGTGGAACATTCCAACACATTATACCTGCTGACAAACAGTGCATATTAATGGAGATTCGGGATTACAGCAGATAGGTCACTGTCTTTACTCTCTGAGTATATTTGTGCTTTTTAAAAATCTTGGTCTTGCCGCATGTCGAGTGGCTCAATGCAGATGGGGTTTGCAACACCGACAAATGACCCTACAGAGCTTTTGTTCAGAAACCGTTTGTTTCTCATCCTCCCATATTCATTCACACCTACTATACTGCTGATACCATTACAACCTCAGAATCAAACTTGTTAAACCAGCGTCCAGATGAACAGCATTACATTAACCAGGAGATTTTAGAGCAGCTCTGCAGTCAGGTGGACTGTCCTCACACATACAGGGACTTATTTGCTCAAAGCAATACTGTGCACGTCTGCCTGTGCGCGTGTGTCTCTGCTTGTGTGTGTGCATGTGCATCTTCCTTTTATCACTGTAGCTCATTATAAGCAGCTTTTTGGATCAATACACCATCTGTTTGTGTACATGTAACTAAAACCCCACCTTTTCCATGCCAGCCCAACATCAGAGCCGCTGCCATGACTACGCTGAACGCGTGGGTGGAACAGACAGGTCTGAAGGAGTGGCTGGAGGGAGAGGACCTATCAGAGGAGCTGAAGCGGGAGAACCCCTTCCTCAGACAGGAGGTACGTCTCCGACTCCAGCAGCGCAGAGGAGCATCGAGCATTGACAGACATTAGTGAAATTAGATCATTGTGGGTGGGAGGAGGGCTAATAACATCTCTCATTTCCAGGATGATTTTAATACAGCCCTGATAAGATGAAGAGATTCTGTTCAAAGGAATAAAAGGGCTAAAAATACTTGATGAATGAATGATGTGCTGCATGAAAATTTGCTCACTTTGCATTACAGAAACCAGATGATTCTGGTTTAACACTTCTGCCTTTCATTAAAAAAAATGTCTGTTAGTAAAGTGTAGGTAGTGGCAAAAACACTAGTTGTTTGGTGGTTTTTTTTTTCAAAAGCGGAACCCTTTGTTGAAGTATTATATAAGCTGTTTCTTCACCACAGAGAACATTTAAAGAAATGACTTTAGCCCATTTTCCTCATATACCATATGTAGTTGAATAGCCAAGACATATTACATTGAAATTTGAAACTGAAATTTCAAATGGTGTGAAGCAAATTTTTTAAGATGGAGAAGACTTGTGGTCATGTTATGGGACATAAGCTGTAAAAATTAAATAAACTTTGAGATTGTGAGATGATGCTCTCAAAACTGATTCCACTATCTCAAAACTGATCTTAGATCTGCACTCCTGCTCCTGGTTTGTGAAAACAGACCCTGTTGTGTAAAAAGGCACCTGCAACATTGGGCTACACAGTGAAGTTTAGTTACAGCCTCATAGTAAGTCCTACTGCGTCCTAAACCACATCCACAAGCCGGATCCACCTCATTGAAGCTCTCTAGGATTGATAGAGTTTCTGCTGATTCATTTTTGTGGAATTAATTGGCTGACTGTTAAATTCTAGTTAGCTTTAACCTTGTAATTCCAGTTATGATTTAAAGAAGCTTGGCTTCAACTTGAGATGTCTTAGCTGTTCAACCATATATGGTAAGTGGAAAACCTTTCCTTTAATCTTCTCTCCCCGATGGACAGACTGTTTGTTCTTGTATGCGGTTCTTTAAGTCCAAAGCCATGTCCACAAGTCTGTTCCACCATAATGAAGAGCTGAACAGATTAAGAGAAGCTCTGGGGATGTTTTTACAGAAAAGATTTAGGTGACTTGACAAGTGCATCATTAGCTTTGTATCTCCATTATTAACCAAAAGAAAGCAGAAATCAAAGTCTGAACTTGTCTTGGCTGATACACTATGGATCTGGGCCAAATGTAACCGTATACATTTGATTTTTAGATTCAACTATTCTTTTGATCATACGAATAACTATTTAAGCACACATTATTGAGCAGTGATCTTTACTAAAGAATCTGTGGAGAACCCCCTTTTAAAAGGGTGTAGATTGGACTACCACTGGACTTGCAAGAACATTCTTAATAGCTGCAAAAGGTCCAGATTTTTCCTGAAATCTTCAAATCAGTCTTCATGTGTGTCTCTTTCTCTCTGTGACAGGTCCTGGGCTGGCTGTCTGAAAGGCTCCCCAATATGCGGTCTGTTCCCGCAGACCTGATGCTCTGCGTCCCCAACCTGTACGCCTGTCTCGAGGACCGTAACGGAGACGTCCGGAAGAAGGCCCAGGACGCGCTTCCCACCTTCATGATGCACCTGGGCTTCGACAAGATGACCAAGGCCACCAGCAAACTGAAGGTGGGCTTGAACAGTGCCCAGACTTGAGCAGGTTTTAGTAGAAATGGTCCAAGTGAAAAACACTCTTGGATACCTGGGGGGTATTTTTCACGATTCTCCATCGCTTGTTTTCTAATACTTAAAGCCTTAAAACAATACTTAAAACAATGTGTGCCTTCACTGTCGTCAAACAAACAAATTAAACCCGTGTTTTCTGTGGGGATTACGTTCCAAGAGCACCCTTCCTATAGTGAAAAAACGCATTGTTGTGATGTGGTTAAAAACGCAAGAACACTTGAGACGCTCCACGGCGGGAATTCTGGACTTTAGCTGCGTCAAATCAGCCAATCAGCAGCAAGGAGAAATAAATAACATTCTCAGATTGGCTACTTTCACACCTCACACCTCAGAGTAGAGTGTTATTTCACCATACTTGTTCTAGTATGTTTTTCTTAATAAATTATATATTGCCACGCAAAAAGCTGTGAGCTCTAGGTTTCGGCTGCCATGCCCCCTTGTCCTTGGGGCGTGGCCGATGAGGCCCAAATGTCACAGAAGCAACAAAAATCGGAGGATATCTGCGGTTTCTGCGTTAGTGCTGGGGTCTCAGCCAACAATTAGTTATTTTCTCAGCAAAAATCCACACTGGACTAAATTGTGGGGTGACTGTATTTATTTTTTTTGTCCGTGCTCAGCTCTCCCTGACCCTGTGTTGTCTTCTCTTTGCAGCCAGCCTCGAAGGATCAGGTGGTGGGAATGCTGGAGAAGGCCAGAGCAGTAATGCCAGCCAAGCCTGCGGCACCTGCCAAAGCTGCTTCTTCTAAACCTGCTCAGAGTGCTGCTGCTGGAAAACCTGCCTCAGGTAAGTTCTTCCTCTGTCTCCTAAAAATCACCCAGAAACCTGGCACTGAAAGCACTGTAGTCCAGCATCAGCCTGAGTTCTTTATGAAAGGATGACCTTATGTGCAAATCTGAGTAGGAGTTATTACTGGCAGGTAATTTTCACAAAAGGATGCCATTTTTTACTCAAATAAGGAGATGGAACACCTGGTGATCTGATGTCATTTGGGTTTCTTCTTCCAGATGGACCCAATTCATGGCTAAAATGTTTTTTTTTTCTGTCATAGCAGCATTATGGGTGATTCCTTCAAGCCTGTGCTTGAGGCTCACAGGGAAAGATCCAGAAGAAGCTTTATGTTGTGTTTAGATGATGCGTGTTCCTCTTCGCAGTATGATTATCTATTAAAGGAGGCTGTGAGTTCAGCCCACAGTGAGGATCTCGTCAAGCTAAGCCCGTCTGATCAGCGTAAGCACTGATAAGGTGCTTAAACTGCAGCCCTGCAGTCACTGGCTGTCTCTACATTGTTTCTCAGCTCCAGCTAAAAGCCAGCCTGCACTGGATGACTACAGCGCGGAGCCCAAACCAGACACCAAGAAAGTCAAATCAGCCGGACCTGCAGCCAAAAAGGTTCATGATTCTGTCTTTTCTTTCTGCCTTTTTAAGGATTGATTTTACCCCTACATTATTGTCTGATTTCAAAATATCAAATCTGTACTGTAGCATTCAGCTGATGATTATACTGATCATTCAAAGCAAAGATCCAAAACCCAAAGGTATACAGTGCTGTGCAAAAGTATTAGGCTGCCAAGAATTAAAGGGAACCCTAATGTTCTAAAATCCCCCCAAAAAACTGATCATTCTTTCAGGCCTCTCTGAACACTGAGAGCACAACATTTAAGTGAAAGTGACCATTTTGTCATACGTGAACACACCACATCACACAGTGTGAACAGCACTAAATTCTTCCTCTGCATTTAACCCATTCACCAAGTGAAGCAGGGGGCAGCCAGGACCACGGCGCCCGGGGAGCAGTGTGTGGGGACGATACCTTGCTCAGGGTACCCAGTGCCTAGCGGTCTTGGGAATCGAACCCGGACTTTCTGGTCGCAGGGCGAATGCCCTAACCACTAGGCCACCAACTGCCCCAGTTAAACTTCTGTGCTTCTAGCCAAAGCTGTTACTTGCTCAAATTGGCTGTAGCAGTAACTGTATACTATATTGGAGGGGGATTGGAGGGAGTGGTGGTGTTGAATCACTCAGGACTCTGTAATTACTGTGAATTTCCTGAGTAACCTGTTGAAATGGAGCGAGTTTTTGGTGAAGCTGATGTTTTTGCACTGACTAGATGAACAGCACGGAGCAGAAACTGACAGTAGATAAAGACAGTGTTGCTAAGCTCAAAAGGCTCTCGGGGGGCAAACCTAGCAACCAGCAGGTAAACCCAGATCTCAGTCATCCTGAACATGAGTCATGGGGCGGGTTCACCTCGAGGTGTCACATTTTGGTGTGGACTCACTGCAGCACTTAATTCAATGCCATTTATGCTTTATCCACTCTTCAATTCGGTTAATTAGTCTGTGACCCCACTTTTCTTTCTTTTTCTGTCTAGATCTATTTTAAGTAAGGAGCCAAAAGGCTCTACCGTGTAATTTGTGAACAAAACACTGGGCTCCCTAAAGAACAGCAAGAGCCAAAAACTTTTTAAAAGCCTTTATTTTTAAGAGTGTATTAATTGTGCTGTATGTCTCGTAACGACTTCAGGGAGTGGCGGGGAAGAAGGCGCCAGGTAAGCCCAGCACTAAAGACGATGAAGACAAATCGGGTCCCATTTTCATCCTCGTGCCCAACGGCAAGGAACAGAGGATGAAGGAGGAGAAAGCGCTGAAGGTCTGCTGTACCAGTTTGACTATTAATTCATGTTTGGTCACATTCTATCATCTAAAGCAATGTTTGTCCGTTTGAGTTTTAGTAAATGGGTCTGTGGTGTTTGTGTAGATCCTGAAGTGGAACTTCATCACCCCGAGAGACGAGTATGTGGAGCAGTTGAAGACTCAGATGTCCACCTGCCTGGCAAAGTGGCTGCAGGACGAACTGTTCCACTACGACTTCCAGCACCACGTCAAGGCCGTCAACGCTATGATTGAGGTGTGGGGACTGTAAACACATCCACCCACACACGCACGCAAACCCTCTTCTCTCTTGCACGTTTACATGGTAAAGGTTGTGGAAACAAGACTGCATACATACAGGAGCACACACAAACTGTGTGTAAATAAGCAGATAAAAGCATGATGTGTTTTACGTGTGTATGTGTGTGTATATGATGGATGGATGGATGGATGGATGCATGGATGGGCAGATGGGCTGTCAGTAGGCATCCCACTACTTTTGTTCAGATACATGACTTTCATATGGAGTTGTTTTTTTGTGCGTGTGTATGCACAAAAATAAATTTAGATTAATAATAAATTGGGACGTTTGCTTTCTCCTTCCTTTCCTCAGCACATGGAGCCGGAGGCGGAGGCTGTGATTGGCTGCCTGGACTTGATTCTGAAGTGGTTCACGCTGCGGTTCTTTGACACCAACACCAGTATTCTGATGAAAGCCATGGAGTTCCTCAAACTCCTCTTCACCATGCTCAGCCGAGAGAACTACCACCTCAGCGAATACGAGGCGTCCTCTTTCATCCCCTACCTCATCCTCAAGGTTAGTGTATCTGTATACACACACACACACACACACACCTCTGCAGTGGAGCGTGGGAGCTTTATAAGGTGGAGGCTAATTCTGTTTGAACAGCACCCAGGTGTTGGATGTAATTGTGCCACTGCTTTTTGTATATCATGTGTGGTTTTAGTACAAAATATTTAGTACTAAATCACATTCTCCATGTTCCTCGGGTTCAGGTCGGGGAGTCGAAAGATGTGGTCCGCAAAGACGTCCGTGCCATTCTGACCATGCTGTGTAATGTTTATTCTGCCTGCAAAATGTTTCCATTCCTCATGGAGGGGACAAAGTCCAAGAACGCCAAGCAGAGATCTGGTAATCTTGTACCACGTATTTGAGCTTCTTAGGGCAGTAATGTCAGGATTCAAGTGATCAATATTTACATAAAAACAAACATGAAGGGGAATTAAGTGCAAATTTATCATTATAGGTCTCCTGAGTGATGCAAGCATTTAAGCGTGTGTGTGTGTATATACACTATACATGTTAATAATTTACTTCCCTTTGGCAATATTGTGATTGTCTTCAATTCCAGAATGTCTTGAGGAGTTGGGATGCCTGATTGAGAATTACGGTATGAATGTGTGTCAGCCGACGCCTGCCAAGGCTCTGAAAGACATTGCTGTTCACATTGGGGACAGGGACACAACAGTGCGCAACGCAGCACTTAACACAGTGGTGGCAGCGTACAATGTCTGCGGAGACCAGGTCTTCAAACTCATCGGCAATGTAAGACCACTGCATAACACAATGCCATCTGATCGTCTTAACTGTTATACAATAACAATATTAAATAAAATGTCTGAATAAAATCTAAATAAAGATCTGTATAAAGGATACAACCACAGAATGAATGGACTATGCTGCATACAGAAATGCTTGGTGTAATATCTGTCTGTAAGCAACGCAGCTGAGTGGAAAACTATTGACACAAAGAGAAGTTTGGAATAAGTTATTGCACTTTTAAAAAATCAGTCATAGTTAAGTACTATTAAGTAACATAAAACAATGAAAAGTAATATTGACCAAGTAGTAATACAGCGAACAACATATGATATATAAGAACATAATGTTTTAGCATCTAGTAAGAACAGCACAGCACTGCACATAATAGACTGCGGCACATGACAGCAAAAATAATGCAAAGTCTTTCACACAATGATGGTTTTAAGTAAGTATACAGAAAGGAGCAGATTCTTGTGTGGGTGTGTGACTGAGTCTGCTGTGTGTGTGATGGGGGAGGAGTTAGAGTTTGATGGGTGGGTGCTTGACAGGGGGAGGAGTTGGAGTATTATGGGTGGGTGTGTAATGAGGGAGGAGTTGGGAAGGAGGCGTTTTCTGTGGTATTCAGTGGAGCACTTTAAGCTGCTGAGTCTGTGGCTAAAAGTGCTTCTAAAGTAATGTTTTTACACACGAGTTGACACCATATTCAGACAGAGAGAAGGTCCTGCCCATGATGTTACACAGAAATCTGAATATTTGTGGCTTAAAGGCGGCTGAAGTTCACAGTTGGTGTATCTCTGCCATATACTTTGAGTATGAATATGGACATTATAATTGTATGTCTCGTATCACGTGCCTCCACTGCTCATGGTGAGACGGTGAGAAAAATTGTGCATGTTTAGAATTGGTAACTTATTTAAGTTGTTCTGCTCCTCAGCTGTCGGAGAAGGACATGAGCATGTTGGAGGAAAGAATCAAGCGCTCGGCTAAAAAGGCCCCTGCTGCCTCAACCAAACCGGAGAGAGCACAGAGGGAGCACCCGACTAATCCCAACGCCACGTTCCTCCGCAAGCCTGCACAGGAGGAGGTGCCCAACAAACTCAAGTACGTTCTATTATAGAAGGAACCGCAACAAGTCCAGAAAAGGAGTGTGACCTTGGTCAACACATTTAAACCACAGAAAAGTTCATATTCTGATTAGACTATAGGCCAAATCTGCAGTCTTTTTGTCAGTGGTAAAGTAATATGAACTGCTAAATTACAAAATTAATGTAAAATGAGACAAAATGAGACTTTTCCACAGTGCTGTACTTCACAGGCTGATAATTCTGCATCATGTAGCAAAGTTTTTTTTCTTCTAGGTCATATACTATGAAAGCACATTTGTTTACAGGCGGCTGAAGTTAAGATGAGCTGAGCCAGGTTACTTAAGATAGTCTGGTGAAGCATCACATTTACACAAATAATACCACACATTTATACATTCAGCAAACACGTTTGGCGTCTGAGGTTTCAAGATTCCAAGGTTAATGAACCTAGAAGGTAATGGAAGCTTGTGCCTGGGGCTTAAATTTTAAATGAGTTCCCGAAACACTAAGTAGTAGATCTGCCAGGTTGAAGGGGTGGGGAAGGAGGTCTGGGGACAAAAAACTGTAATAACTAAAGAAAAAGTGGGAGATCGGGAACATAGCTTGGTTTGAGGTTTTACAAGTGTGTTAATTCTTAAGTTGCTTAGATGGGTTTCCGAAACTAAACAAACAGCTTCTAATGCCGAGTGGTTAATAAAGCCATGCCAGATATTTGATGCAAATGTGCCACTAAGGAACCTCAGCAGAGCTAATTATTTCTAGCACAACTAAAGCCTGGTTTATCTGTTGTCTGCAGAAATTTATAGAAATGTCATATTCTGGCCGCTGTCTTAGAGCCTGTGTTTTTGTCTCCACCGTCAGTTTTTATAGCAAACAATGTTCTACAGTATCAAAGACCACATAAGCAAGTCTGTTAGATTCAGGCCTACAGTTAAAACCATGCTGAGCTTCCATTCCTGTGATCATTTACATATATCAGCTTTAAAGGTACAGCAACAAAAAAACAGACTGTTTAGATCTCTGTCTGGAAAATGGTCATGTAAGAATGAATTATGAAATCTTTTTGGCACATAAACCCATCCAACGTTGGAGGAAAAAAAGTAGAGGGAAAGTGTAGAATGCCCTTTTTAAACGTCTCGGCCACTTTTGTTGGATTTCATGAAGACCTCGATTCATCAGAATTCCCAGTAACTCACCTGGAGTTGTGATTGGTCGTCCTGTCAGAAACATTGATTGGTTAAGAGACTTATTTGCATATTGCAACCTTCTGTGATCTCACTATTACAGAGAAGGACATCGAAGTAACAATTGACAGGCAATAAATAGTTTCTAGGGTTGAAGTTATGTAAACAATAGATAAATAAGATGATGCATTAAACCAACAATTTATCACACATTTCACAGTTTAATTACTAGTATTTTGAAAGCTTGTTGCTTTTTTGTGCTCGACCACTTCACCTCACTCTTATGGGAATGCTGCTGTTAAAAAGCTCCTTATTTATTTTAAGTGTTTACAGATAAAATGTTATTGTACTTTTGTTCATATAACAGTACATTAAAAATAAAAGTGCACAATACACTACTTATTGAATTTGGCGTATAACAATGTGATTAATCCTTATTCAAATTTTTAATAGTTGCCCAGAATTAGTAGTTTCAGTTGGAAGAAGTAAACTTCAGACCTCAAACCTGCCTTGATTGAATGACTGATTTATCCACTTGTGGTTAGTGACTGCAGTGACCCCTCCAGGTTTCATCATTCTGTCCTCTTGTTTCATTGCATGTCGTGTCTCTTAAACCTGAGCCTGTTTCTCTCTCTCTTCCTTTATGATTGTTTATCTCTCTCGCTGCTCCCTGGACAGAATAATGTATCGCACGTATAGGATGTAAGTACTGCCGAATCGCTGTAGGTTCTGTTCACGAGCCACGCACCAACCTGGAGAGACCCGTAGCAGAGCCAATTAGACCGAATCCCTGTCATTCCAGCTGCTGGCACCATTGCAGATGTTGTCACAGTCCTTTTGTTGTTTTTAGCATCCTTTGCTAGCACTGCACCAAAAGTTCTTTGCACTTCACTCCAACGTTCCACATCAAATGGGATTTTAGCTTTGGAAAATACTGCTGACTACAGATTCAGAAAAAATGAGAGCACTGCAAAAATGTTCAGTTTCTCAGTTTTTATCTTGTATATTGAAATGAACACCTTGTCTTGGTGTTTAAGAACTGCTGACAATATTTCTCCTCCTTTCCAAATAAAAATATTGTTCTTTAAAGCATAATTTTAAAGGAAATGAAGAATCATCAGACTAAGAGAAATGATGCAGCGTTTACAGAACCTGAATAATTCAAAGAAAACAACTCTCTAAATAATGAGCTTTGAGGAACTTCTAGTAGTGTTTCACCATCCAACTGATCTCACTGTGAGAAGAGAGTGTCGATTACGGCAGTGTTTTATACTTTCCCTCATTAAATAAGATGTGATTCAGCTGATCACTAATTAGTCCCTCATAAAGCAGAATGAGGTGTTTGTGTAGGAATTTAACAGACACTGGACTGGAATGGTTTCACACTCGGAGAGATGCTGATTTTAAAACATTGCAGTGCTCTCTTATTTTTTTCCTGTACATATAGTGGTAGTAAAACCCCCAAAGGAACTAAACGGCAGGTATTGATGTGAATGCCTCTGTCTGGAATCAGTGGATACTGTTGGGAAAGTGTACAAGAGCCTTCAGGTGTTTGTCGTCCCGCACATCAACCTGCTCCCTGTCTGTCTGTTCGAAACTGTTTTGTTTCAAAGGTCTGATCGACATGAAAATGAAATTTTCTCCTTTTCATCTGCCTCCTCCAGCCAAGCGCGATCACAGAACGCACACTCTGAGCACTCGGCCCCCTCCATCCCCAAAGAGTTTCAGCTGGACCTGGACATGATCGAGAACGACCACACGCGGGTCAGTGAGTTCCCCGACCTCGTACAGCACAAACTGGATGAGCTGCTGGAGCCTGTTTCCATCCCTGAACCCAAGTAAGACACTCCACATACCACAGCTG
Organism: Nannopetersius ansorgii; assembly: GCA_037974605.1. NCBI lineage: Eukaryota > Metazoa > Chordata > Actinopteri > Characiformes > Alestidae > Nannopetersius > Nannopetersius ansorgii. The sequence goes on along the minus strand of JBBPDE010000031.1, from coordinate 18,418,512 downwards.
GGTGAACCTGTTCAGAAAAAATTTGTCTAAAGTAGTGCTGGAAGTACAGTAAGGTGAATTTTCTGTGGACAATAAGTCTTAAATTAGTATTTCTTAAAAGGAAAGTTGGGCTAATACAAATCCATTGTTTCCATAAAATGTCTTTTTGTAGTCTAGTATTAACATTCTTCCTCTGTATTAAACCCATTTAAGCAATTTAACCCATCACCAAGTGAAGCAGTGGGCAGCCAGGAACACAGTGGCTGGGGAGTACCTCAGTGATGCCACTAGCAGTACTGGGATTTAAGCCCAACTTTCTGATTACAGGACAAACTCCCAAACCACCAGGCCACCAGCTGCCCCAAATGTGAATGAGATTCAAGCCATAAAAATGAATAATGTGAAACTCCTTTTATAAATAAAATGAAATCAAACATAATATGCATTCACTTCATTCATAATATGCATTCATTTAATCCTGGGGAGCAATGTGTGAGGATGATCCACCAGTCCATCAGCTGCCTTTAGCTGTACTATATACTTTTTTTGTAATAGAATATACTAGGGCTGCAACTAACGATTATTTTGATTATCGATTAGTTGGGCAATTATTTTTTCGAGTAATCGGATAAAAACTAAACTCTTGTTTAATTTGATGTTTTGCTTATAACATTATAAAACCATAAATCAGGGTATTATGTATGTATAAATGTAAACTTTAAAAAATGCAAAAGCCACATATAGAGTTTAATGGTCTTTAATTTTGACATTTTAAACCTTAAATGTTTTTGAACAGTAAAACTTCTCTAAATATCCAAAATATAAATAAATAAATTGAAAAAAGTTCTTTTCTGAAAAGAATGCAATACGTCAAGCGCCTTTTTGACAGCTGACCAATGACAAGCGAGTACCGAGACCTGTCGTTTCC
>JBBPDE010000031.1:18377648-18392312 GCA_037974605.1 Nannopetersius ansorgii | reverse complement strand
TGATTGTCACTGAGAGAGTGTAGACTGTAAATCAGTGTTGCCTCCTAAGTGGACAGTTTGATTTCACAGATGTGTGACTGACTTGAAGTTGAATTGTGTTATTTAAGTGTTCCATTTATTTTTTGAGCAGTATATATAAACATATATAAATGGGGCAGCTGGTGGCCTAGTGGTTAGGGAGTTGGTCCTGTGATCAGAAGGTTGTGGGTTTGAATCTGAGGATTGCTAAGGTGCTCCCCAGTACCACTCATCAGTGGCAGCCCCCCGTTTCACTTGGTGAATGGGTTAAATTTTACACATGGGGCCACTCTTTGCTGAAACCTAGTCAATAAAAATATATTCCAATAAAGTGACCAGTAAGTGCAAGCACAAGGGAGGTGTTTTTAATAAAATGTGTATATGTAGGCAATTCTGCACATGGCCCAAGAAACCATAGAGCTTAGAGAAAATTGCAGACCTGGCATCACCTTAAAGCTGAAATCCAAACTAAGTTATGTCCACTTGGAGGAGTATGTGAACACTCACAAGCCAAATAAACATAAGTGGCCCAGCTTCCGCGCTCATGCTGGAAGGACCGCTGTCGCCCCCCGTGCTGCGAGCAGTCGTCTACGTGCTGCTCCTCAGAGTCCTGAAACATGTCCAGGAGGCTGGAGGGCAGAGGAAGCCGAGGACCAAGCTGACTGAAGCCGCTCGCCCTTGTCTCTCCAGCGTTTTCACCGTGTTCCCTGCTGGGCCTGTGAGCAGCACGGGGATCAGTTAACAAAACAAACAAAAACCAGTGCACTTCAAAGTTCTCACGGTAACACACCAAACCTGTTCTCTGTGTCATTTTGGTCTCCAGAACACTCCCTCTTCCTGCACGGAGGAATGACATGTGTCCCGCTCTGTCTCTGCCGCTTTCTGCCATGAACACCAACATCTTCATTTTCCTCTTCAGAGCTGCTGCTGCTGTAATTGACCAGCATTCTGGAAACACACAGTGCAGAGCTGTCACAAAAACAGATGATCCCGAAAATTCTCCCCTGCCATTTTTTTTTTACAACTGAATAGTGTTAAAGCTGCTAGAAATGATTGGACACTAGGAGTCTCCAATTTGCATAATATCATATGAATTATCATAACCAGCGATTACTGGCTTTCATTAATTGTAAGCAACAGTGATTGAACTACTCTTTTAAACAGTTCTCAGCACAGCAGTGATTCTAACTACTCAAGTGTGTGCAGCTGGTAGGAGGTGTATCATGTTTCTGGGAATTTTAAGATAAGATAAACCTTTCTTAGTCACTCAGTGAGAAATTTGCTTGGACGTGGCAGAAAGTGGACAGAACAGTTAAGAGAAGCAAAAATTAAGAAAAAAATTGAATAGAATAAAATACTAGACCAACAGTACAATATAAAATGTACACTACATAATCTAGACATAAAAGATATGGATGTGTGTATTGGGGGGAAAAAAATATATTTAAAAAATATATATATTTATTTAGCATTAAAATAATGCACAATGTAAAATAAAATATTTTACTCTGCCCCACTCATGTATAGCCAAAAAGCAAGATAGCTGAAATATTGTACAATATCTTCTCTTTTTAAAAGAAAAGTGAATTCATGTGCATTTTAATATTCTGAACAAAATGCATGAACACAGTGCTTTAAATATGTTCAAAGATAGAACTCTTAGATAGAAATCTTTTATATATTTTGTTTTAAAGGAGAGGGAAAACAAGCTGCTCACCTTCACTTTTGTGACGTTCCAGCTCCTTCTCTCCTCCACTAATACAGCAGCCTTTTATTAAAGCTGCATTTTGTAGAGGCACTTAAATACTAAACTACAGACATTATACAGCCTTTATTTAATGCATTTATTTAAAAAAAAACACACAAAAAGAGTTATAAAACTACTTAACGACATCAACAATAAAACGGTAAATCAGATGTTGTAGCAATCTTGACACGGCATAAAACTCAATATAGGACGGTTATAGTGCTAACAAAATAACTTATAAAGTTATTTAAAGCGATTTTAATCGAAAAAGAGTCTAAGATATGTCTCTCACATTGTAAACAAAACGTGCCTCCTTGTTACGAAGTCCCCCCTTCAACATGCTCAGTTTGAAATGGTTCCTGTCACTTGGCTGAGGGCTTAAAATAAATAAAAATAGAAATGAATAAACCGAAATTGTTTGCTTGCACAGACAACCTCTAATATCAGCTAATCAGGTGAAACGTTTCAATGATGAGCAACATTTATATGTATAATACATATTTTTGTCATCACTTGAAATGTTATGCCTGTCACTGACAAATACCTTTACGGATATTAAAAAATACTTGAAAGGAAGCTTTTATTAATTTTTGGAAGCAAAAAACAACAAATTCATATTTTCTAATATTTACTTAAGATCATATTATCACAGGTTCCGATGCACCGAGATAAGGACCGAGCATTGGCATCGTTCTAATCAGTCGGTTCTAATGAGTCAATCAGTTGAACCGAGTCTTCACAAGATTTAACATACATTATATGGACAAAAGTATTGGGACGCCTGGCCTATACACCAACATGGACTTTAATTACACTACATTTAAATCTATAGACTTTATATATGGACTCGGTCCCACTTTGCAGCTTTAACAGCTTCCACTCTTCTTGGAAGACTTGCCACAAGATTCTGGAATTTCTGTGGGAATTTCATTCTGTAGAGCATTTGTGATGTCGATGTTGGACAAGAAGGTCTGGATCACAATCTCCGTTCCAGTTCATCCCAACAGTAATGTTTTTATGCAGCTCGCACTGGGACACAGTCATGCTGGAATCCACAAACTGGGTCCACAGATTTGGAAGCATGGTGCGTTATGAATTGGAGTGAGTTTAAGATGTAGAGCTGAACGCCACAGTAAATCCTTTCTGCCTGTGACAAATATAATCTATAACTCCTCCTGAAGGGGAAGTTTTAAAGTTTTTATGTTGTTCTGTTCCAAACTGGATTGTGCAATATAAGTGTTTCATCTGTGAACTGACTGAATGTTTTTTTATTTTAATCCCGTCACCTTATTTTGTTATTTTCTTACTGCATTACCACTATTCTACTGATACAATATTCTAATCCACATCTTTACATACTGTCATTGTTAGTTATTTTGTTACAATAGTGTGCTTGGAATTGTGTCTATTGTTTTTTTTTTTTATCTATTGGCTTATTATATTTTATTATTCTTGTTGCACTGAGCATGCTAATGACCAAATATATTTCGTCGGGTTAAATAATGTTCTTTCATATTCTATTTCATCTTATATATATATATATATATAAACAATACTTATTAGGGGTCTAATTGCCATGTGAAGTGTAATATACGCACCAACCCAAATTATATTACCGTAAATGACATCTGAAACGTACCGATTCAATGACTCAAATGTCGTCTTTCCCTATAGTTTGAAAGATTCGGTTCCTTGAACTGAATCTAGGTTGTCCGATTGTGATTCGTCGGGTTTCCTGAGAAGCGGTTGTGTTTTTTTTCTGGACCAGACGAAGCGTTTCGGGCCATAATAAAGTTTAGAGTGTGTTCATAAATACTTTTCAGTTGGGACTGGACGAATTGAGAAACCTACAGAACAATTCTAGAAGCGCTGCAGGCCAAGACTCTCCATCGGTGCTTTTTCCAAACCCACGGCCGGAGCGAGAACAGCGGCCTACGGCCCGACTAGACCAGGAAAATCAGAGGATTAGATTTGGGCCTTTATTTCCAGGGCCTCTGATTTAAACTTCGGAGCTGAAAAACAACAACAGAGAGTCTCACATCGACAAACGAGGTCATAAAGGTATGAAATCGGTCGTATTTCTGTAGAAAAAGTATGCCCCGTCTCTGTTTTACGCGTGGTTAGCCAGTTAGCTCGTGTGATTAATGCTAACGTTAGCAGTGCAAAGGGCCTTTTTTATCAAAAACGACAAAAGGAGCCCCCTTTGTCTGATTTTCGACTACTCTGTTGATAGGGGTGGTGTTTAGTTTAGTTAAGATCATCAGTTGGCCACCTAAATCCAGAAGTAAAGCATTTTTCTGAGGTAAACAAATGCGTATCGGTTCGAAGCCCGGCTCCGTTAATTCATCAACTTTCCTTTTTTTTCCTCCTCCTCCTGAGTGTTCAAGCTGTTCTCACACTCGGAGTGCCCCCTTTTCATCACTCAAGGGCTATTATCTCTTTCTGTTATGACATGTTGGAAAGGTAGAAACCTTTCTGTCCCGAGACAATGTCGCTCTTTTCTTCCGCCGCCCTCTTTTCTTGTCCAGCCCAACATGGATGTAGCAGAGCCCCGGAGAGGGAGCCTCAGTCCCGGGGAGCCTTAACATCATCCCCCACCCCAACCAGGGGTTGCCTGGAAGGGAAAACGCAGCCTGAGAGCTTTGTGCTGTTCATCCACTGGATCAAAAAGCAGTAGATTCATGTAAAGCTTGTTTTAGAAACAAAAACGTTCTCACTTCAGCCAGCTCTGTTATCCTCAACCTTAATTTTAACTCAGTTAAAAATGCATGCATTTGATTTATTATTTATGTAAATAAGAGAGCCCTTTATTACTCCCACGGGTAGGATATTTTTCAAAATGGACCATGTTAGCTCAGTTAGCCTCACTCTTCGACTTAATTTTAGTATGCATATGCACTAATATTCATGTACATTAGATAAGAGCCCTTTATTACTGCCAAATGTTTTAAAATGCAGCCTGAGAGATTCGTGCTGTTCATCCACTTGACCTAAATGCCATAGCTTCACGGAAAACCTGTTTTAGGAACCAAAATCATTGAATGCATTCATTTAAATAAGATGAGAGAACCCTTCTTTACTCCCACAGGTGGGAAATTAGCCAAATTGGCCGTTGTGGGAAATGAATTATATTGCCTTTGTGTTACCTTAAATAAAAGGACAGTTTGAACAGCAATTATTCCTTTAATAATTTAACAAAAAAGCATTTTATTTACAGAGAATTCTTTTTTTGTCTTTACAGGAGCTGAGGGAAGTTTGAAGACGGACAGGTACTGCGTTGCAATTTTCAAACCTCTGCAATTTTCTCGACGTGAAGGATGGCGACACACACTGTGGTCTGAGGTTCCAGGGGCCAACAAGTACACCCGGCAGCTTTTGGGGTTGACGGATCCTCTTGACCTTTTTCTCTCTTGTGGTGGACCCTTGAACCGTCAAAATAAGTTCCTCTCTGCCCCCCCACCTGTCCCATCGCGGCCAGTCCAACAACCCCTTCCCCCTGGATTCTCACGGTAAGAGGTCGCACTACGGCACCAAGCTGAATCCATACACCAGGGCACGGATGACGGAGGCGTGGCAGCAGCATGCTGTTGCCCCACCTCCCGTTGTCCATACCATACCTCCAGGGGCGGAGAATGCCCTCGGCTGTGCAGTTTATGGCATAGTCCTGCAGCCGGACGCCACATTGCAGCAGCAGCAGACGCAACAGCAGCAGCAGCAGCAGCAACAGCAACACCACAGCCAGCAACATAGCCAGCAGCAGCACCCGGCACAGGCTCAGCAGCCGTCTCTGCAGGTGGGGAGCGAGGGAGGACACAAATGTGGAGCCTGTGGTCATGACATCTCCCACCTGGCCAACCCTCATGAGCACCAATGCATGGTGAGTCAGGATCGCTCCTTCCAGTGCACGCAGTGCCTGAAGATTTTCCACCAGGCCACAGATCTGCTGGAGCACCAGTGTGTGCAGGTGGAGCAAAAGCCCTTTGTGTGTGGAGTGTGCAAGATGGGCTTTTCCCTGCTCACATCCCTGGCGCAGCACCATAATGCTCACAACAGCACCAACCCCATGAAATGCTCCATCTGCGAGAAGACCTACCGGCCTGGTTCGTCAGGCAACGCCACCCCCACCTCATCCACCAATAACCCAGGACAGCCGTCTAACGATGGCGCATCAGCCAGCAGCAGTGCCGCCGTGGGCACCTCGGGTCAACCCACCTTTGAGTCTTCGGCACCCTACAGGCCGTACAAGTGCTCCGTGTGCTCCAAAGGCTTCCGTCACCTGTCGGAGCTCACACGCCACGAGCGCGTTCACACGGGCGAGAAGCCCTTCAAGTGCGAGACATGTGACAAAAGCTTCAGCCAGTCGTCCCACCTGGCGCACCACCAGCGCACACACAGCTCGGAGAGGCCCTTCAAGTGTGCCGTGTGCGAGAAGAGCTTCAAGCACCGCTCCCACCTGGTGCGCCACATGTACGCCCATTCTGGCGAACACCTTTTCAAGTGCAACATGTGTGAGCTACACTTTAAGGAGTCTTCTGAGCTGCTGCACCACCAGTGCCAGCCGCAGGGCGCAAGGCCTTTCCGCTGCGCCACCTGCGGCAAGGGCTTCAAGCGTCCGTCCGACCTGCGGCAGCACGAGCGCACCCATTCGGAGGAGCGGCCCTACCATTGCGACGACTGCCAGATGAGCTTCAAGCAGCAGTACGCCCTGGTGCGCCACAGACGCACACACACAGCCTCCGCAGACCGTCCTTTCAAATGCAACCTCTGTGACAAGGGCTTCCTGCAGCCATCCCACCTACTCTACCACCAGCACGTACACGGCATGGATAACCTCTTCAAGTGCGCCTCCTGCGGCAAAGGCTTCAGCCAGTCTGGAGAGCTGCTGCGCCACAAGTGTGGCGAAAGCTCTAGCACCCCCACCAACCCGGACAAGCCGTACAAGTGCGACGTGTGCGGCAAGGCCTACAAGAAGGCCACCACTCTGCAGCGCCACCAGACCACCCACTGCAATGAAAAGCCACTCAAGTGCTCCCTGTGTGACCGCCGCTTCCTCTCCTCCTCCGAGTTTGTGCAGCATCGCTGCGACCCGTCCCGCGAGAAGCCTCTAAAGTGCCCTGACTGCGAGAAGCGCTTCAAGTACTCGTCGGAGATGAACCGGCACCGGCGTGTTCACACTGGAGAGAAGCCATACAAGTGCGCCAGCTGCGACAAGGGCTTCAAGCAGCGGGAACACCTGGCCAAGCACCAGAGCGTTCACTCCAGGGACGCCCAGTTTAAATGCGTGTGGTGTGGCGAGCGTTTCGCCGACCTGGGCGCTCTCCAAGAGCACACAGTCCAGCACACGGCTGAGGGAGGGGGATACCCAGTCCCCTCTCTCATTCAGTAAACTTATTTCTACTCCAGTCCCTTCCACCCCTGCCCTTTTTGCTCCTGTGCTGCCAAATTCTTGATAAAAATGAGCATATCTGCTTCAGTTTATGGTGTTGCCTCATCATATAGACTTTAGAGATTCAGAAATAACGTCCAGGCTTCCCTTTAAACCAAAAAGAAAAGCAGGAATTGGAAAAGTGCAACATCTAATCATTGCTATATAGCAGCTAATGAGGCATGATACCAAGAGACATTATAGCTTCAACAAATTTGATCCGAATTAGACATCAATTTCTTTGAGCTTTTCGCTGCTCCAGTAAGAGAAAATTAGATATAAAATACGGATAAAGTTTTAAAGTTGTGCATAAAGTGGCCATTTCTGTCTCATGTGAATGTGTAAAGTGAGCTAAGGAAGGGTGTGGCTATTTTAACTGGCCTCTTCGGTTTGAGAAATCAACTCTCTGACTTCAACAGTCCTGCTTGCCAGTAGAGGCTCCCCTTCAGTTTAATGACATTTAGTTCGATCATTCAGTGCTCCGTTCGATCTGTGGAGTGCTGGACTTTATTTTAAAAAAAGGAAGAAAAAAAAAAAAGAAAAAAATTCAAGAGTTTGTGTGGTTCTGTCTGGTGGCGAATCGTTTAGGAATCTATAATGTTATGATAACTGTTTTTGTTATGGGGTTATAGTAGCTAGTGTGTTTGGGGTATAGTTTGCGTGCTTCCTATCAGCTGAGTTTGATTTTTGCAGCTTCAAAATAATTTCTAATGATTTGAGAAACAAGGACCGTTTTTTTTGTAGTCACTAGCCATGCTCTGGTATGAAGGAGTGACTCTTTTGTCTCACAATAAAAAGGATGAAAAAATACTGTATATAATCTACTCAAGTCACCACTTGAAACTATATTGCCTGCATTTAGTTGACCCCTCAGCTTGTTGTAGATTGACATAATGAGAAACAGATTGGGGGTGGGGGGTTGAGGAGGGCACTAGCCTATATTGTGCTATTATAAACTATTGAAACTGTCTGTGTGTATGTCAAAGTATGTGTGCCCTTTGCTGTGGCAACTATATGTACCAAAAAAAATTAAAAAAAAACCAACTCACCAATGTACTGTACCACCCCAAAGGGACGGATCGTTAACCAGCTAAAGCACCGTGGCCCCCACGGTCTCTGCATTTCATTGCAGTATACATAAATATATAAAAACTATATAGAAATATATACTTCACTCTTGCATACAGTTCATATTACAACAAAAAAAAAACGGAATAACTGTCCTGAAATTGCCTAAAACCTGAAAAGGCTCTTCTGTGTTACTGTATGTACATAGGTTAGTATGTATGCTCCATGTTTACCAGTCCTGTCATTAGATATTGCATAGTCTTTCTTAAACTGCATAAACTATTTTATAAGTAGCTTTTTATTACGTGGAATTCTTGTTTCATACATTTTTTTTTGGTTTTGATGATTTTTAGATGTTTGGTTGTTTGATGGTGTGTTGTGAGAACGTTTGTTTTTATTTAGATTTTTTTTTTTGCCCCTTCTCTGCCCTGCAGACGAGGAGTCTGGGCACAGATCGTTTGTTTTTTCTCGCCGTCAAGCGGACAGGGAGCGGGAGGCAGCACTGAGGGTCTGTGAGCCCCTGGCGTCCCCCTCCCCCACCTTGCGTTGGCCTTTCTCACTTTAGTGGTGGTGTTGAAGGTTCGCGGTCTCTCTGTACAGCACCGCAAACGCCATCTTTCCCACAGCCTGTGTAGATTTGTTCAGTCCCCCCCATGTATTCCTGACGCTCCCTCTTATCTGGCCTGCGTTTGTATTGTAGCTCCACGTCCCACCCTCCTTTCTTTTATAATGATAAAGACTTCTTGTTTTTTTAAAAATGGGATTTAGATTGCCCTGCCATTTAAGGGAAATACAGTGAAGGCCCTTGAGGTGCCTGTTTGGTTGCATGTCTCTTATGTTTCTGAAGAGGTTTATTGTACAGATCTTCCTCACAGTGCAAATGGCTGTTTACTTATTTTTCTTCACGAGGAACCCACATGTGGTGTTTTTTTTTTCTACATCAAGATCGGTTTTTTTTTGGTTTTTTTCCATATTATATGCCCTGAAAGATGCCCTGAAAGTCCTGTACTCTGCCTAATTAGATCTGGAAGATGGTGAGGGTGATATTAGTGTGTGTATGAACTCCTGGGGTGCTCTGGTTCCTGGAATAAGGTCTGGGGATTAGGGTTCAGGGCCTTAGGGTTCAGGGCCAGATGCGAGGTGGGCTGTGCAGTATTAACGCGTTTTGTGTGGAGGTGAAGGCTCTACTGTCCCTCTGACGACTTTTAGACGTGACACACTTTGGCCTTAAGCAGGGGCTTTCCTCGGTGTTTCCAACCTCGGTTGTTGTTTTTGTTTCTTTTTTTACAAACATTTTACATCTTAATGTGTTTAACCAATGTTTTGAAGATATCAGGGGGCTTTTGTTCCACCTCCAGGCATTAAGACCGACTCAAAGATCAGTTGAGATTTGAATTTAAAAATGTATTTCATGCATTGTTTTCCTCACGTTTGCGTTGTATATTCATTTTTTTAATATTGTTCCAAATTTCTATATAAATATCTATATTCCTGGTGGCAAGGGTGGGGATCGCTGCGGAGGCTGTGGGGAAGACCGAGTCAGATCAGGCCTTGGGCCCGCGGGTCCAAAAGAAACGTCCCCGGCCTGCGCTGCGGTCCCACGCTCCTGCCTCCTGCATGCCTGCTGTGTTAGTTCCTGTAATCTGTTTTAAAGTATCTGTGCTGCAGGGGCACACTTACTCCTCTTTAGCTTTTTTCAAATTGTAGATTGTGGATGAGCTAGTAAGAAAACTTCATGTGGCGATGGATGTGACATTCATGCTAAATATCTGTATGTAGCATTTAATATACACAGCACTAACTAATAAACTTTTTCATTAATAACCACGGTGTCCGCTGGATCAGCTGTGCTTCACCCTTTTCTCTGTTTTTAAAACATGTCTGTAGAGATCAATGCAATTAGTAATATTTTAATTAAATCTTCAATGTAACCCATAAGAACCCACTGCGAAGCTGGTGTCAACACGTCTTTAAATGTCCTGGAAACTTTCTCACACAGCTTTATCCTTGACTTTACTTTATTAGGCCCCAAAGTGACGTTTGTAACTTACTGATGCAGTCACATGACATGCTGAATTTGGGTACCCATGACATTTTCAAGATGGTCACCTGCAGGGTAACCACACCTGATCAAATCTCAAACATCTTGTTTCAAACATCTTGTTTTTGGTAACTAAATGTGTGTTTCAACAATTTAACAATTCTGATACTTAAATAAGATGTCAAATATTACATTTAACATGTTCTGACAGCATTTCCTAAAGCAATTAATTTAAAACAAGTTACGACAACATTGCGGTAACACTGATGTCACACTGGGCATTTAACCTTAACATAGCCATGGAAAATATGATGTGATGTATTTGTCACAATAAGAAAAATGTTGATCAAAGCACATTCAAACAATGTCAAATGCATAAAAATGTTACAAAACAATTTTATACATCTATATGTAAAAACATCTGTATGCCCCACCTCTACCCCCCAAGAGAGTGCGTGTTGGCTTTCTGGTTGATGTTCGCACTGACCACGTTGCACACTGGCCTGTGAAGTGTGAAAAGCATGACCGGTGCTGATTTATTTTCAAATAGGGTATATCTTTGCCAGTAGGGAGCAGAATTTAAAAAAAAACAGTGGAAGTGGAAATGTGTTCTGTGTGGTCCATTTGGTTTATTTAAGTGGAAATGGTCTGGGTTCTTATGGGTTAAGGTCAGCAGATAAGATTTTCTTATTTGCAGCTCCAGTGTTGGCACAGCGCTTCTTCCATGCTTTATTGAGTCTCTTTAACTCCTTCTGTAGAAACATGTACAAACATAATTAGAAAATACTGGGAATGGTTTAACAGTTTCTCAGTTGTAGCTCAGTTAAAGTCTGCAGGTTAACTGTGGGCTAAGGTTTTTTGTGGCTTAAAACAGTGGCCCAAATGAGAAATTGCAGTCTTTCTTAAACTACATCAACTATTTAATGAGCTTTTCATGTCGAATTATTATACCAAAATTCTTTTTTTCCTTTTTCAATTTATTTCAATTACTCAATTGCAGCTTAGCTGAAGTATGCAGATGAAATGTAGGCCAAGATTTTTCACCCAAATGAAATATTGCATAGTCTTTCTTAAACTACAAAAAAGTAGCTTTTTAGTACATGCAAATGTCTTGTTTCATGCATTTTTTTCATGTAAATTTTTTTCATTTTCATCTCAGTTAAAGGCTGCAGATTAATTATAGCCCAAGATCTTTTTTCCCAATTAGATCCCCACGGATTTCTAATGCAAGAACTGTAACGGAATAGAGCAGTGTAGTATAGAAACTGTATTGGGTTCAGTATGTAGATGGTCAATATTGATAGATTTGCATGGTCTGTGTCTGGGTTAGTTGGCTAGACCCGCGTTTCTTAACTACTGGGCCGCAAAGGCTTTTGATTGGGCTGTAAATCTAAAATTGAGACAGGCCATTGGTCCGTAATTGGTTATTTAATATCATCTAATGTGGCCAAGCGGGCCTTGGCAACATGCTGTGATAGATAAGGTGGGCCTTGATGTTGAATAGGTTGAGAAACATTGCTCTAGACTTCACCACCCACCTCAGCAATCTCCACCCTGCGCTCCCAAGCCCGGACGCTCTTCTCCAGCTGCTCGTACTTGACCTTGACTGCGGTGTAGTCGAGCACTTCTGGCACCCGGTAGCTGTCTTGCCGCGCTCTCAGCTTCCTATTGATGGCCTCCTCTTTGGCTCTCTCCTGCTCAGAAGACACAGAGGGTTCAGCAGCAAAAACGCTGACAGACAAATCCCCTCAGATCGAGCTCAAGTTGTCTATTATTGTCATCCTTTCGTATACACAGTCCAGGAGGTCCTCGAGCTACGATAGAGCTGTTCCTTTAACAGTGATGTAACACAACCTAGCCTAAAGTCACTTACCGATCCGAACTCAGCTGTAAAATCATGATCTAAACCTGGGGTGTCCAGCTCCGGTCCTGGAGCACCAGCACAGTAGTCTGATGGCTCTCCTCAAACACATTCACTAAACCTGGCAATTAACTGTTGAGTTGAATCAGGTGTTTCTGAGCAGGGAAATCACCAAAACGTGCAGGACAACACCCCTGATCTAAACCAAAGGAAAAGGACATACATATACTGCACTTGTACACTGTACTGTATTAGCAGAGATGCCAAGCCCCTCACTCATACGCTGCATATTCTGTGTATTTTTTTACAGTGCGTGACTAAACTAGTTATGGGAGTGAATGTCGTAAACTCGAAACATATGTCGAGACTATCGGGGACCGCCTGTATACGACTGAACGAAATTACATTTCTTACAGTCCCAGGTGCACAGACAGCAAAACATACCATATGAAGACAAAACGTAGAGCAAGACCGTGCAACAAACCTTCATTTAAGAGGAAAGCAGGGGATATAGTAATTGGGGGGGCGGGGGGATGTAACGTGTGGGAGTGTAAAATGTGCAGGTCTAATGTGCCTTAAACATATTTGACCAACAAAGGATTCAAAATTCACACACACTACTGCACTCAACACATATGGAGGCATTTCCTATTTCTTTCACACACACACTGCTATAGTTCAAAAAAGAATAGACACCTGTGCATTTTACACACACACACACACACACACACACACACATAGCCACAAACTGTACAAACAGTGAACAGAAAAAGGCAGAAGTGCTCTCATTTTCCATGGCTGTATACTGAGGCCATATGTGTGTCTGTCACACAGCAGACAGCGATTTCCCAGAGAAACTCCAGTCGCAGTCTGAAGCTGAAACTCTGTTAATAGCTGTTAATTGTGTCTCCCTGTTGGGAGTTCTTTCAGGTTCACTGTGAGGGCGATTCTGCATCTGGAGAGTCGCGTAAAAGGGACACACTTTTCAAACTAATCTCAGTCTGTGGCATCTGGTTGTAACACAGCATCGTTTTTACTGCCAAAGTCGTCTGGTAGATGTTTTTAATAAAGTGTGTTTTGGAATTTTGATCAAATACTTATTCTTAGACTCTAACGTAGATTATTGCTCGATCTTCAGATGGAGATTAGGTTGAACAATGCTGGTAGTGGTTTAGTTTTGTTTGAGTCCCTACAGCATTTAGGAAATAGGCATTTTTGTCTCTCTGCTTTACCAAGAAATTGTAAAATATAGTTAAAAAAAATAATTTTTGTGGATTGATTTTAGTCTTCAGAAAAATCTACATTTTAGCTGCATCCCCCAACCCTGATACCTGATAGACGTTTTCTGAGATCTTAAGGCCTCGTCCACACGGATGTTTGAATCTTGGATAAATGAACGTACTCTGAAGGTTTTTTTGTTGCGTTTTGCATCTGTGCTTGATTGACTTCAATGCTATACACTGGCGTTTGTCTTACGCTGTTTAACTCCAGCCCGCAGCCCAAAGTGTAGTTTCCTGTATTCACCTGTGGGGGCAGTAATTATTCTCTCCAGACTGTTCACATGTTGGACATCTTGATTTGTAGCTCTACATTGAAAACAAAGTTCGATTCTTTGTTCAAACATACAATTAATATCATTGCTTTAAAAATACGGGGGCGTAGGCAGGAGAGGAACAAACATCGTGGCTGATATTAGGTTCACCCTCTTACTGCACAGCGTTGGGTCAAAGACATTTTTGTGCTTTTTGAAGACATGAAGATTTCTGCAGAAGTTTACTCGTAAACCAGGATCTCCTGTTGATTCTGCTGCGACTGGTACAAGACCACAAACACGCCACTCAACTAATATCTGTCGCAGTTCCCAAAACACTTGAATCATGGGACATATTCTGTCCTCCAGAACATCAAACAAACGCCATGTAAACGCAATAGCAGCATTTTTTTTGCGCTTGTCAGGATTTCAGCAGACATTGATGCCAAGAAGTCAACGCCGGGACTAAACGCCTGTGTAGCTTCGATTTGCTCCAATGAGCAGAAAAGTGGTCGGCGCTCAGTCCGCGCTCACCTGCTGCCACAAACATCTGAAAAATGCAGATTCAGACGCTCGTGTGGACGAGGCCTTAAAGAAGAAAAATTAATTACAATTAGATCTGATATGGGTTGAGAAGGCCACTTTGTTGTCAGTCATGCAAATTAAATCAGAAAGTAAATTATTAGCTTAAACTATTTAATAAATACATATTATATACACACATTATGCTGCATATTTGATAATCCTAATTCTTAAAGATCAGTGTTAAAACTTAAAGTTTAAGTGGTGCCCCAATAGCCTCAATAATTCCATAATATCACAGGTTTTCATGCTGATTTCGGATCTGTGTTTAGTACAGTATTTGTGATGAAGTTAGTTCTATACTGCATGATAGCTGGTATAATGATCATATAATAATCATATGCTGAGTGTTTTTGAAGAAACAGTGGTAGCTGACTGACACTGATCATTA
>JBBPDE010000031.1:18352719-18369573 GCA_037974605.1 Nannopetersius ansorgii | reverse complement strand
TTTTTAAAAATTATTTTCGGTTTCGGTTTTCGGCCAAGTGTTTCCCCATTTTCGGTT
Source organism: Nannopetersius ansorgii (assembly GCA_037974605.1). Classification (NCBI taxonomy): domain Eukaryota; kingdom Metazoa; phylum Chordata; class Actinopteri; order Characiformes; family Alestidae; genus Nannopetersius; species Nannopetersius ansorgii. Next base: position 18,369,516 of record JBBPDE010000031.1, on the reverse strand, counting down.
TTCGGTTTCGGTCCAAAAAAATCCTTTCGGTGCATCATTAATATATATATATATATATATATGCATGTGAATGTTTTGTTTAAAAATAGCCTAGCAATTTTATTTTGGCCAAACACAACAGCATATATTAAATATTATTGTAATCAATTATAACATTCTGCAATCAGTGCACTAACACTCCAAAATGGATTTCTCCTGTCAATCTGTGTGTTTGTCGGTTTTCAGGGTCTGTTTGCAGAGTATATCGAGCTGTTGGTGCAGTTTGGTTATCTAAGTTTGTTCTCGTGTGTGTATCCACTCACCGCCATGCTTCTGCTGCTCAACAACATCACTGAGATCCGTGGAGACGCCTATAAAATTTGCTGCCTGTTCAGAAAGCCTTTCTCACCTCCAGAAAGCGGCATGGGAGTATGGCAGGTGAGAGGGGACCGGGGACGACAAATGGTGCTTTTCCACCAGCCATAAAGCAAAAATAAGGTTTTTCTATTATAAAGAAAGAGACTCAAACCCAAGCTGAGGCCATTAATGTCTGTGCAAGAAAAATAATGGACATACAGACTAGCAACTGGGAAGTGGATAAGTATAAGCACGACTGTCTGTTTAGGCAGTTTTCTATGACACTAATAAACACTAACTATGACACTTTCTGTGACACTACCGCTGTGATAAACGTGGAGGTGAACCAGGCCCAAGACATCACTAACAAGTTCTCTGGGTATGGTTTCACTGATAAAAAAAAACCAAAACAAGACTGTAAATAATAAAAGACCACAATAACAAAAATTTTCTGGCTCTGACAGAAAAACCTTTTGCCGGTTTGACTCCATGGACACCATGACGACTGGCCATAAACTGTGGAGAGTCAGAAACTCTCCAGACTGAGATACACTGGAACACCAGAACCTGATACAACTTCAGTACCGTCACAGTACAGTCTAGAACCTGATACAACTTCAGTACCGTCACAGTACAGTCTAGAACCTGATACAACTTCAGTACTGTGCTGTGCTGGTAGTTTCTTGAAACTTGAAGTTTAGTACAGTTTAGACACAGCATGGTTTCTTTAGACCTGTGGGAAAGCCCCTAAAGAGGCAAAATGAGCTGCTTGTGTTTTCTTCTGGAGAGACGTTTATCCCTGTTTGATTTCTTCTGTGTTTGCAAATAAGTTATTTAGTGACTATTGACAGGTTAGACATGTGTTATAGAAATGCTGGTAGAAACCCACCCACAGATCCAGCAACGGCTGACTGTGTGAACTAATCTTGACTCCCAAATGTTTAGAAATGATGGTTGATTATCATTTTTGTTTTTTATTGTTGGTTAGAGTACCCAGATTCTATTGTGTGGCGGGTATATAACCTGTGTGTGTGTTTGTGTATGTGTATGTGTATTCTGCAGGCAGCGTTTGAGGTGTTGGGGTTTGTATCTGTTTTGTCAAATTGCTGGCTGCTGCTGCTGGCTCCGCGAATTAAAGCCCTCACTCAAGACGCTGGACTCAGTCCTACTTCCGTGCTCGTCTACGCCATCATAGTGGAGGTTAGAGTTCTCTATAGAGACACACACACACCAACACACACATACACAGCACAACTTCAGTCATGCCAAACAGTGTGTCATTTGTGTTTGCTAAAAGAATTGAGTGAAATTGTCCAAACACCTAAAGGACTTGGTAGATCTACTGAATTCTGCATACTGCAGATCTTTATTTGTCGTTCAGGCATGATCATTCTACCACATCTGCAATATTTCATTGTTCATTAACCACCACAGGTTTCAACCAGAGTTTGAGTTTTAGGTCACTAATTGAATTTGAGTTATGTAACTAATATTTGCACACTTCAGGTCTCTTGCAATGTTGGTTGAATATATCGTTTTCTGTATATTTCCTAGCCTTTGATTTTTTTTTTTAAAGGGGACATATTTTGCAAAACTGACTTTTTTAAAAACAATTTATGACAGGTCTATGGGGTACAAAACATGTTCATGAAGTTCTTTACACAAATTTACTCTCACATAAAGAGATTCACCAATTTTATTCTTCACAGTTTCTGTCCCTTTCAAAATGAGCCATTTCAGGGCTCTGTCACTTGTTGGGACATGGCTATTGAAAATGAACTGAAAGCCGCAGTTCTTCAGTTTTCTCTGTCTTGGAGAAGTGCAGGATTTTTGCTATTCTTTGCAGCCACAACACTTCATGAGTGACTCGCCTTTGCCTGTAGACACAGCGCTCGGCTTCTCCGTGCTCTAAAACAGCAGACAACATGGAGGATCTTCAGCTATTCTAGTGGGTGGGGTCTCAACAAATTTGGGGCGGTTCTATGCAAATTGGCCCAGTATTACATCACACTGGGCCCTCCGCCCAAACGGCTCATTTTGAAAGGGCCTGAAACTGTGAAGAATAAACCTGGTGAGATCGCTTTATGTGAGATTGATTTTGTGAAAAGAACTTCATGAACATGTTTTGTAGCCCATAGACCTTTTATAACTAAAGTGAGTTTGGCATAATATGCCCCCCTAATTTACTCTAACTGTATTGCTCAAATGTTTCATGTGTTCTACTTCTATAACTGTGTGCGACAAAGAATTGAATCTTGAGTCTAATAGCATGTAAAAATCCATGGGAATGAGTTCAGTGTTAATCGTGGTAATTGTCTGTGTTACTGGCAGCGTTCGTGTTTTAACTTCTGAATGTGTTTGTCCTCCTCAGCATGTTCTGATCATTGTGAAGCTCATTTTGGCCTTCATGATTCCTGATGAACCGGACTGGGTTCGGATAAAACGGGAACAGATTGAATATCGCTCCATGAAGGCCGCCAGCCAACAGGTAAGTATTTATTTTAATCCAGACAGACAGTTTACTTTTACTTTGATGATGCTTTATCCAGTGAATTCTTTTGAACCATTTTTGAAACACTGACCTCATTAACCATTTGTTAAGAGCTGCACTGGTGACAAAAATTTTATTTTCTCCATTTTTCTTTTACAGAAAGTGAAGCGTGCCCAAGCGTGCTCTGAGTTTCCTTCCTCTAAATCCTGAGTCCAGCTGGGTGGAGATGGAGGATCATGAATGCAGAAAATGTGGTGTTGCTTGCCTACGTAGCCTTCACTTTTAACTATTGTTTACTTTGCTTGCTGTTGCACCACAGGGTGTAGCGTTTACAGGGTGGTGCCTATTCAGGAGAAATATGGACCAGCCTTAAAAATGTTTTATGTCTCCCCCTGAAAGACTACTGTGGTAAAAGGCTTTAGAAGATCTTAAAAGAGATCCTTTTGCTTATAGTGAGGAAGTTGAACTGAGAAGAACTGATAAACATTCACTTGGTCATGACCCCCTGCCCCCTTGTAGCTCCACCTTGCTACAGTTACAGACTGTCTTGATCTTAAGTGGTCAGTTTCTAAGCACACAGCTGCTCTTGTTTGGATTTTTTTGGGTGGTGGACCATTCTCAGCCTAGCTGTGAAACTGCTGTGTGTAAAAAATTTCAGCACCACACATTCCAACGCTATATCAGTGTCACTGCTGTACTGGGAAAGGTCCATCAACAAGATCAGATTTGTTCAACTGTGTTCCTGTGGTCAGAAACTGACCAGTGGTGAAAGGGGGAGGGAGGTTGATGACTTAAGACAAACTGGAGTCTGTAAGTGTTCACTTGAAGCTATAAGAAGCTGTAAGGTAGGTGGTATAAGGTCAACAGTGACTGAAAGTGGGTGGTGAGAGTCTATCAACCCTGATTCATGAGTTGGTGAGCTATTACAGTTCCGTTTAATCCTCAGAACTCAGTTTATCAGTAAATTGTGATTTCAGTAAATATAACCGGTGTAAAACAGTCTAGAACAGGTGTTGGTTCTCCTACATGTTCGCTGTTTGCTGCTCTTTCTCTCGGCACCGCCGCTCTCCAAGCCCCTCCCTCTGTGGGTTTTTCCCACCCACTTGTGGGCGGAGACTGTTCATTTGTGTGTGACACCGTTTTTAAACCTCAGTAGAGGTTATTATAACGTTTTTAAATTACAGTAACTTTGGTTCTATGTAACAGAAACACCAAACAAAGCTCAGTATGTCTGACACCTCGAGCATCAACACAAACTGGAGGAACTTCCATATACGGAACACTATGACCGTACCATTTGTTGTGTTTCTGGCACAGATCCTTGCTGCTTGCGTTCTAAGGGTTAAATAAACTGTAATACCACAGGGATTTGCTCACTAAGTCATGAATTGTTCTTCAAATCAAAAATCCACATCTGTGTTCAACTGTGGGAATTTAAAAACAAAATGGTACATAAGTAATAGGTCATGACACTGAACTATCATGGATGAAGGTTACTACCAAATGGTTGAGCAATCAAGCCACTTATATGCTGCACTTTGAAGTATGAAATGTCTATATCCCGCATTTCCGCTTTATTACACTATCTTCCAGCAACCAAAGAGTTTTGCAGCAGTATCTGCCTTACGAAGCCTCACTTAGAGTTACGGACTTGTCTAGCATTTGCAATTTGTTGCCTTCACTAAATTATACATGCGCTGCTGAAGGGTGCTTTAGAGTGCAGCTATTATAAGAAACCAAACGGCAGAATGGAAGTGAAATCACACCAGTGGTGCTGTGAGTCACTGAGCTGTAGAGCATTATACTGAGGATAAATACAAAAAAACCCACTTATTACAGCCTTTTCCACTTCGTAAGCCATACAAAAACCACCAACACACAAGTTCCCATTTGGTTTAATCCATTTTAATAAATAAATATAAAAATAAATTAATCTCATTGAGACAGAGTCATAGTTTTAATAAGGATCAATGGGACTATAGACATATCCAGCTGTCGTTCTCCCATGTGGAGCGGTTCCAACTGGTCGGGAAAAGGGAGCTCCGAGTCAAATGAGAAAAAGAAAAACAGTGAGGGGTGAATGAAGAATGGTGAACATGACAATTTTTTAAATGTATATTCGGATATTTAGAGCAGATCTCCAGTCATTAAGGTGTTTGAGTAGGAGCATTGCAGGATCAGGTTCGTTCTTTATAACACAGGTTTTAAAATAAGAGGAACCATGTGATGGCATATAATAGCCATCACAAAGTTCTGACAGCTATGATTTGAGCAAATCGTTCCCACACGTTTTCACAGTTTCCTTTAGAATCTGAAATCTTTAAAAATTAAACCTCTTTCAGAGAGGATCATTTTCATGGAACCTCAAAGAAACATTACATGATACAAGTGCCACATAAAACCAAATGGTAAAATGCTACAGAAGAACTGCATCTGGATCCTTACAGAGCCTTTTAAATGGATGGTTCTTTAAGAAATGAATGAAGAATCTCCACAAAGGTTTTTTTCCTAAAACTGTCACGGCAAGAACTAGCAGTTAGCAGTTTTTTTTTTTTAAATCTACCAAAGTTGATAAGAACCTAAAATGATTTTTCTCTGGTGCTTTTAACTTTTTCAGTAATGTGGAACGAGGCGTACCTGATCCTGAAGCACAGCAATTACACAAAAACCCAAAATGTCTGAAGACCCTGGTCAAAATCTTGTTAAGACACTTTGCATGTGAGGGTCTAGAGTTTGTTCATAAGACTCTACAGTGCAGCTTAATAAAACAACCAAAACTCATTTATCTGGGAAATAATCAATCATGACTCACTTTTGAAAGTAAGGGTGCCAAATAGGATCGCATGCCATATAAAGAACCCTTTGAATGGATGGTTCCTTTTAAGAACCATTTTTAAAGAGATGAGTAAAGAACCTCCCAAATGTGTTTTTTATGAGTCATTATACCTTATTAAAGGTTACACTCGCATACCTTATTTGCAGAAATGGTTCTTTAGGGGACTTCAATGGTTCTTCAATGGCATCGATCAAAGATCCCTTAATGGCACCTCTATTTTCAGAGTGTGGTTTTCAGTTCTATTTGAAGCACCTGGTACGTTATAGCATATTTGACTTTGCCGCTCTGATTTATCTGTGGTACGTGAGGGACTGTCAGTGCACCGAGAGTGTGCTCTGATTGCACTCATTTGTGTGTTACATGAAATAGTAAACTCACAAACAGACTAATTCGATCACGTGTGAAAGGAGTCAGCGTCCCTCATAACTTCAGGTAAACTGAATCGGCCACGTACACATCACTGCGAGTACCAGAGGACCAACAGCTACCACTTAAATTAAATGAAATAAAATACCTTGACGACATCGATTTGGGCTATCTAGAGGTATACGTCTGGCTGGCAGGTTCGGGTGTATGCAATAAAGCAGCTAACCAGGACCAAAACACGTTTGAGAAAACTTGTGCTAGGCCTAGCCTTGTTAATTTAGCACATAAACTGTCACGAGACAAATTTAAGCTTTTTGAAACAGTGCTCTTAAACATCTACATCTCCCTTAGGGTGATGTTTTGTTCTCCCTTCACTGCAAGGAATCTCATGACAAAGAGGGAAAGAGCTACTTTAAGGGTATGTTAGGTCAAAACACAATATCATGTCAATAGCATATGCACAGATAACAACACATGCTCAAAAGAATATATACACACTGTACATGACCACACATGTCCAAGAGCTTATGCTGAAAAGACTGCCTGCTCAACAGTCATGATACACCCAGAGGCCAAATGCTAAAATCAAGATTATATAACCCAACTCTTTCTCGTTTTGTCTCAAGAAGGTGCCAGAATGTAAAAAATAAAATACAGTGGAAAATAAAAACGATGAATGATAGATAAGAAGTCTTAGGTCAACACACCCTCAATAAGGCTCTGATATGATAAGAATCCCAGAATGTTATTATCTGAAATAAAACGTCAAAAAATAGCTTCAGGAAGACCAGTCTTCTTTCGTCACATAATGTCCTTTTCACGGAAAGTCTTTCGCTACAACTTCTGTTCATGTCCTTTTCCTTGGAAAAAAAATGAATCGGATATGTTCCAAGCCTTTCCCTGGTCGACCCAGCTAATACTAGTCTAAGCTGTGCTGCTGTAGCATGCTCCCATATCCGTGCTCCTAAACTGCAAAGTGCTCGGCCTGCCTCTCATGCATCCCAGTCCAGCTAAAGCCCCGCACATACAGATCTCGTAGGATACTGTAGGGCCAGTGACATGCACCTTCACAAAAGATCCCACCCTGAAGTCTAAGGTTCTCCACAAACTAAACCGAACTGCATTTCCCAGTGGTTTCCCTTCACCGCACTGAGGGCCTGTAATACTGAAAGATACATTGTGGTTGCCATTAGGACATCTAGTGCAGTTTCAAACTAGTGTCAGCTTCAGCCAAATACTCTCTAAACTGGTTCACTCTAGGAAAACAGCTCAAGCCACCCATGCTTTTATTTACAAAAGGCTTCAACATGGCTAAAGCCAGGGTTACGCCGATTGCAGGTCAAATGCCTGGTGAAAAAGACTCACCTCACTTAAAAACTTATAATATTAATATTATATAATAATATTTGCTTCACACTTTGTTGTCCCCTTTATGAAATCTGTCTCACTCATTCCAAAAAACAAAAGACTGGAACCACCCCACATTTCTTAATATTTTGCTTTGAATCACAAAATACTGTCTTATGTCTCTTTTATCTTTGGCATGTTGAGTAGATTAAATGAGAGAAATGAGTTCAACTGTTTTACTGCGACAGACTGCAGATACAAAGAGCCTAGACAAAGGAGCTCCACCCATTCAGCACCACCAGTATACTAATCACCACGTGACCATCTGGAATTATCTGCTCCTGGTTCTTCACTGGTTCAGGACTTCATTTAGATGCTCTTTGTTCTGCTTGATTGATTCATATGTGGATCACAAACATTCCTCTGAAACTGGTCAGGTTCAGGGACTGGACACGAAAAGAGAGGCTCTGAAAGTCCATCAGGAAGCCTGGAGAACTGTTTCAAGACCACATTAAAATACAAGGAAGTGTGGATTGTTGTAAGGAAATATGAAGAAATGAGGGGTGGATCAAGACTTTTGCACAGCACTATATATATAAAATGTAACTAAACTTTAATCCGATGAATTTGGGAAGCACAGTCCAATAGAAAAACAGATTAAATGGAAGAACTTCAAATGGATGAACCTTTTAACATAATGTTGCTTGCTATTTTCAGTTGCAGAAAACAAATACACAATTTTTTGCTCGAAGAAAGCAAGGAGGCAACCCAGTATCACCAAAGCTTAATAGAAAACGAAGGCTAGTAATCTGCAGTTAGCAATGCGTTATCTTCACCATGCTAACTGGAGACCACTAATGCTAGCCATGTCTTTCCTTGCAAAAATGTAATATATTCAAAATACATTCTGAATATATGAAATGGGAGCATTCGATCGAACTATTCCTGTAACCCTATATGCCCTATATGTTCCTTTGCCACGCACATCTTCACGTCCTTTTAGGTGAAGCTCTTCTCTGGAGAAGCTGTTACAGTGCAAAACGACAAGCGGTTGTATTAAACAGGGGGCTCTTACACTGGCAAGACATACTCTAGTTCTAATAAAGGTCACTGAGATATGCACACAACGCGGCGAGTGGCATCAGTAGATACAGGTGTTTATATACACAGCAGCGCTAGGAGGTGAGCCGCCACACAGGAAAGCAGTGGGGTATGCTAGGTGGGGGTTTGGGGGTGGGGGGCGGCGCTACGGGTGTTACCATAAGGAGACTGGGTGCTTTCTGCGTAGCCTGAGCACCTCTGAGGTCACGGCAAGAGAGGAGGACACATGCTGTGTCTTTAAAAAGCTACTGCTGATAGAGAGGGGAGGAGAAATGAGAAGAGCCTGATCCACAAGCTAGCATGATCTGATGTTGGGGAAAGTCTGGGTGGCACCATTTGGAAAAGGGAGAGGCTTGCTCCCGTTCTTCTCGCGTTCTCTCGCTCTTTCAGAATGTCTCGCTTTCTACAGCACATGGCAACAGTTATACTGAGCGAAGGGAAGTAGTTTCTCTTTGGAGGTGGGCTGAATGTTAAAGGACAGGGCTTTCTCACACAGTGGGAACTGCAGCAGGCGGTCTCGCAGGTTCACGTTCTTGTTCTTGATGTCCGTGTTTGCATCCCTGGACACCCGCTGGCCCTGTTGAGGTTTAGTCTGGGTTTCCTCCGTCTTCTCACCCTCCCCACCAGTCTTGCGCATCTCCACCCCATCTGGGCCCAGGTCCACGCAGTGGTTCTTGGGTAAGGATCGCGGCGAGCTGCAGGTAGCAGAGATCACACCTTTGTCCAGTATCTTTGGCTTGGAAGGGGTGTTGTTGTTGTCCTCCAGGATGTCCTTTGATGGCTCACGTTGTCCCAAGCAACACTGCACGACACCAAGTCTAGGTGTTGGTACGTCTAGCTTCTGAAAGTCCTGGTCCTTTTGTCCCTCAGTTACCTCTTTCTCTGAAACCTTCTTAAGTTGGTCAGAAGCATTCTCCCACCCTTGCTTCCCTGGTTGCTTGTGACTGTTTTCAGTCTGCGACTCATTCTCCTTGTCTTCTCTGGGTTGTTTGCTGGTGCTCTCTTCTCTGGGCTCCTCTGTGACTTTGGTAGCCACTTGGTATTGCCCTTTGCTGCATTCCTCTTCCTCCTCTTCAAGCTCTGCCAGGGTTCCACACCTCCCTCTTCCCTCCAGCTGCCCCAAGCCACTCTGGACCTTGGACTCTGAGCAATGTTCATGAGAAGATTCTGAAGCTTCTAAGCTAGGTTTGCAAGGCCGCAGAGCAAGTTGTGCAACACCATCCTCTTCCTCCTCCTCCTCTTCTTCCTCACAGATTTGCTGTAGGGCTCCGAGGCTTTTCACGGCTGGGGGAGGGTCCGGAGCTGCAGAGCGGAGGCTGAGGCTGAGGCTGGGGCTTGTGCTGCCAAAGTCTCCGAAGGCGCAGTCCTGACGGCTGAGTTTGGGAGCCAGCAAGTCTCCGGACTCGCACACTCCCCGTCGCGGGAACCCCGGAGAAAGCGAACCGAGTTGAGCCACTGGAGCCAAAGTTGCACCTCTCAGAGGATCGGTCAGGGGGCCCCGGCCTTCCACCAGGTCCAGCGGTTCAGATAAAGGTCTCCTGTCATGGAGAAATATGAGATTCAATTTTCCTGTACACTTACACCAGGTCTTATAACAGGTAGCATAAATATTCAGCTCAGTCCAACACACAGCCATCAGCTTAACTCACACAATTTCCATCTGGACTGTTTTTGAACTAAACTTCATGACTAGTGCTGCTAGTGTTTTCAGATCCATGTTTATGGAGAATGGTGTCAGACACTAGAGCACAACTGTTTCATGTGATAGTGACTCACTTTGAAACTGAAAATGCTGAAGTTAAATAGAGAACTGCAGACTAAGCTAAAAGAGTGTGAAAGAGTGTTTAGAGTGTGTGTGTGTGTTCGTGAGACAGAGTCTCACTGTGTGTGTGTGTCTCACTGTGTGCATGTGTGTCTCAATGTATGTGTGTATGTGTGTGTGTGTGTGAGAGAGAGAGAGAGTCTCACTGTGTGTGTTTTTGCTCCAGACTGAGGCCGTTCTGCTCCTGTTTGTCTCTGAGGATGCGTTCTCCCAGCAAGTAGTATGTTGCTGTGATGTGGTTGTATCTGTCAGCCTCCAGCGCCCTGACACACACACACACACACACACACACAGAAAACTGTCACACACGCCGTTTGCTTATTTCTTGGTTTAATAAATAAAGCTGCAGTAGGTCAGGAAGCACCGCTGTCTCAGGAAATAAGAAACAGATACAGACCAAATACATTACAACCAACAGAGTGAGACATTTAATTTATTACAACCACATGAAACACGGAAAGTGTGTCTGTGTAAAATGTGCAGGTCACTATTGTTTTATACACTTTTGACCAACACATGATTCAAAATTTCAAACAACATCAGGTGGGAGGTATGAAGGGGTCGTTATTGGCGCTCACTCTTGGATGGTGTCTCTGTCGGCGATGCTGCCGCTGGTCATGGCCTGCAGGATCAGCTCGTGTTCGTGGGTCGACAGGCTGCGGTGGGACGTCAGCGGGGCGGCACTGTGCCCTGAGGGCGAGGGGTCCACGCCCTGCAGCCAGGGGTGGGCTTCAATATCAGCCAGACTCGCCCGCTTAGAGGGGTCCCTCTGCAGCATCCTGGAGATCAGACTGAGAGAGAGAGAAAAAAAACATCCCTTTATTTATTTATTCTCCAGTATATCGCTATTAATATTAATCGCTCCTGTCATCGCCTTGGCAACAGTTAATTATAGTTTGTGCACATGAACCCAGAGAGGATGAGAGAGAGAGAGACAGACACAGAGTGAGCGAGACAGAGAGATGGAAATGGAAGAGAAAGACATGCAAAGTGCCAAAAAAATGGAAAGAGAAATGAAAAGTGCCAGAGAAAGAGAGAGAGAGAGATAGAAAAATCAAGAGGGAGAGCTGGAGGGAGGAAGAGAGAGATGGAAAGTGCCAGAGAGCGAAAGATGGAAAGTGGAAGAGAGAGATAGAAAGATAATGGCAAGAATGAGGAAGCGAGATGGAAAGCGAGTGGGAGAGAGAAGAAGAGAGACAGAGGGCATAACAGAAGGACGGATGGAGAAAGAGAGTGGCGTGTTATTTCTACTTATCCGAGCGGAACGAGTAAATCAGAAATGAAGTCAGAAATCTTTCTTTCTCCCCCCTCCCTCTTTCTCTGGCCTTCCCTCTCTTTTCCACTACATTTCTCTCTCTGTCTGTCTGTCTCTCTCTCTGTCTGTCTCTCTTCTCTCTGTGGTTGACAATTAGGTGCTGCTATTTGCATGTGGGCATCTGGCTGTGATAAGAGAGCCAATGAAACAAAATGCTTATCTCACTACTCATTAATATTCATGACCACCTGCAGAGTGTGGTGATGTGAAGGGAAGGAATGTGAAAACTGAGTGCAGTGCATATACACACACTCACATGCACACACACGCGCGCATGTGCACACGTGTGTGTGTGTGCGTGCATGCACTGCACCATAATCATTTATTTACTCTGAGCGCTTTATTACATTGCAGTACCAACTCCTGCCTATAATCTGCACAGCCAGCAGGGGGAGCCAAACCTCTCCTTCTATATAAAACTGCATATTCATTAAACCCTCTGGCTAATTTAGCATAATTAGTCCAGATGTTCCCTTCCCCTCATCTGCCCTAAATTCAGGACCTAGTTTTTCCCCTCTGATAGCCAATTAATGCTCCTCTGAACCCTGGCAGGAACATCCACCACATCTCCGAGCCCTCCACTGACCCCAGGGTCTTCTTCACTCGCCAACTTTGATTTGCAATGAAGAAAAAAACACCACCGATTTGATCAGGCACTGTACACTCACTGGCCACTATACTGGAAACACATAGAGGTTCCAGTTATGGGCCACTTTATTGGAAACACCCAGTGCTTCCAGTCACAGGCCACTTTATTGGGAAGTGGCCAGTAAGTGCAAGTAGTGTTTCCAATAAATTGGCCATTTAATGGAAGCAGTGTTTCCAATAAAGTGGCCAGTAAGTGGAAGAAGTGTGTTTCCAATAAAGAGGCCAGTGATTGTACATTGTCAAACAGACCAAATCTATCATCCAGACCGCTTTTATATTATATTACACACTAATATAAATTACACACACTAGTGTATTTGTGCTGTTTTAGAAGAGTAATTTGCTTATTCTCTAAATGAATGCATCTTGAGGGCCCACAGTTCACATTCCTCTAGTACCAGAAACAGACTATCTTTACCACATGGCTATTTTTTAACCTTACAGTGTAACAGCCTTTAAGACTCTATGTAAATGAGCTCTGTTCTGACTGGCTGACCTGAGTAGGACATCATTCCAACAGCAGGAACAGTTCTACTTGGACATCTGAACCCCCCGGGACAGAAATGTTCTAGCTGGACGCACAACATTTTCCCCTGAAAGGAGTTTTTTGATTGGGGTGAAGATCATGTGACCCAATTTCCCTCTCACACACACACACTTAAGTCCAGATATATGCTGCACAATCAGCTGATTCAGGCCCGAGCCTCCCTTTGAGATCTGCGCTTCAGGGTGTTCTCTCCACAAATAACCCGCACAGAACCCTCAAGTGTAAAAATAACTCCACAGAACCATAACTTCACACGATCCCCCAGCGGGGTCTGACTTTGGGTCTGGGTTAAAGGCCCATATATATATAAAATATATGACAGACTTTTTCAGATCGACTTGTCCGTTAAATTTCTCTTGTCAGCTTGTGCTTCTGATGTCGACAAATCGGCTTTTCTGTTAATGCCCTAATATATATACACACATTTACGGCATTTAATAGACACTTTTATTCAAAGCAACTTCCATTCCCTAACTACAAGGGGCAGTCTCCCTGGAGCAGCCTGGAGTTAAGGCTCTTGCTTAGGAGCCCAGTGGTGGTCAGCAAAGTGAACATTAGACTAAATACAAACAAACAGTAAAGCAGTAACTGTATCAGATTAGTTCTGTGTGTAACAGTAGCTGATACTGTGTGAGCTGGTGCGGAGAACTTAGGTTCGGTTCCAGGTTCCTCCTCCATCAGCAGCTCCTGATTTAATCTAGTGAAGGACTGATCGAGTCCAAACCTGTTTCTGATGGAAACTACAGCAATACTGAACTCACATTGAGAACTCACTCATATACTGAACACAGCATCACTGTTTAGTGCTCCATGTACTTTTACTTGATTTGATTTCAATTTAAACATGATTTTTATGAATGTAAAAGCCAAATCAGGTAATTTATGTCACAACTTAGACCAAATGAGTCCTGTGATTTGTTTCAGGGCCACACAGTGTGAGATTCAAACCAAAGAGTAGTAAAAAATCTGCTAGTTTGCCTGTAAGGCATTTGGAAACGGCCATAAAAATGAATGATCAGCCACATTGACGTGCTGAAGTTCTAATCAGTGTCAGAAACCACATAAGCAAGTCTGTTAGCTGTTACATAACAGCTTGACTATCAGAAGAACTTCCCCAAACAGGTCTTGGATGAGTGCCTACATCAAATTCTCAGTCCAGAATAATCAGCATTCAGACGAATATGTCTGTTCAGTGACTGGAACTCCACACAGGCCTGTTTATGGGGTGTTGGAGCTCCGAAGCTTCGATAATCAGCCCCTGACCTCATTCAGCTCTTTCGTGAGGTCTTTCATAAGTTAAATCCCACAGAGAAGTCAGGAAGGAGCTGAACTCCACAGTAAATCCCTCAGAAAATGCCTCTGAAGTCGCCCTGACATGAAAGCGTCCTCATTCACGCCACATCAATCAGCCCAACCTTCACATTCCAAGAAGTCCTGGAACGCCTGTTGTTATGACGAGGTTTCTCACCGCGTAACCTCCAGACCGTCCAATCGCAGCCCCTGACTGGCCGGTGGTACCGCCTCTCTGTAATTGGAGCTCTGTAATTGGCCAGTACAGATGTAAACAGCTGGAGTACAGCATGTTCAGGTTCCAGGCTGATAAGTGGGTGTAAAGTTCAACAGGGGGGTAAGGGGGGGGGGTGAGAAATTTCCACACAGTCTGAACAAAACTACACACTGCACTGCATCACCCCACCCCACTGTTCATTAACATGCTCTGGGTTGGAGTTTGTGTTTAACAGCTGAGTTATCAGAGACGTGGTTATGTGAAAGTGACCATTCTGTCATACGTGAACGCGCCTCAGCACGGTGAGAACAGCACGGAACTCTTCCTCTGCATTCAACCCTTTTAACTCATTTAACCCATTCACCAAGTGAAGCAGTGGAACATAGAACATAGTGCCCGGGGAGCAGTGTGTGGAGCAGTGTGTGGGGACGGCCCCTTGCTCAGGGAACCTCAGAGGTGCTTAGCAGTCTTGGGAACTGAACCCACAACTTCCTGATTGCAAGGCGAACGTGCTAATCACTAGACCACCAGCCTAGTGTATATGGCTCTGTCTATTTTGGGTTGGTTATATATGGGGCTATACACACACACACACACACACACACACACACACACTGATTTAATGTAATATTGGGTGATGTTCACTATATGAACGAAAGTATTGGGACACTGGTTTTTCAGGGTTTGAGTTAGACCCCTAACTCCCAGTGAAGGTTAATCTTAATGTTCCAGCAGACCAAGACACTCTGGACAGCACCATGCTTCAACTCTGAGGACCCAGTTTGGGGAAGAACCTTTTCTATTCCAGCATGACTGTGTCCCAGAGCACAAAGCAAGCTCCATATGTCCAAGACATGGCTGGAGGAGTTCAGTGAGGAAGAACTTGACTGAGTCCTGACCTCAACCCCATCAAGCACATTTGGGATGACCTGGAACGGAGATTGTGATCCAGACCTTCTCGCCCAACATCAGTGTCTGACCTCATAAATGCTACAGAATGAATGGAGACAAATTCCCACAGAAACTCCAACCTATTGTGGAATTTCTAACAAGATGCTACATGGAAGTTGTTATAGCTGTAAAGGGGGTATACGTAGTTCTAGACGGGGGCCAGGGCCCCTGTAGAATTGCTCCTGGTGCCTGTTATGGCCCCTGCACTGAACTGCCAATGATTTAAATATTAATTTCTTATCGCGACATGCGCTAGCTCGAAGAACGGAACTAATGCTATGTGTGTTCTGGACCAGTGGTCCCCAACCTTTAATTTGTCACTGACCGGTTTAATATCAGAAACTATTTTCACGGCCCGTCCTTTAAGGAGCGGCAGATAAATATACGTATATTATACAAATAAATGATATGTATAAAAATGGGGATATTTTAAAAATATAATAATGAGGAATCTTTAAAATACAATAATAAATGTAAATCCAGTGTGTACTTGCAGTTTTATTAACAGCATTTTCATAACAACGAGCCGACAACAGAACTCGGGTAACATCCACGTTTTTTTTTCTGTGCAGCTCGCGAACCGGTACCACATGACCCACGGCCTGGTACTGGTCCGCTCCCCGGGGGTTGGGGACCACTGTTCTAGACGGACTGCTTAAAGCACCACACACACACGAGAGCACACGCAAATACTTTTTTGAGACCCCTCACTATACGTGATTTTTTTTTCTTTCTATTTTTCCTCCTCACTGCTGTGATGACAGTATGATACATTTCACTGTGTGTTGTATTTGTATAACTGCATGTGACAAATAAAGTATCTTGAATCTTGAATATAAAAAGATAGTGTGCCCCCTCTAAAAACACACTGGCCCCACCTCGGCCCCCCTGGTCATTTTGGTCTAGAACCGCCACTGAAAGGGGGACAGAGTCCATATTAAAGTCTATGGGTTTACATATATGATTGTATACGTTGGCTTGTTTGTTGGGTGATTACACACATTTGTATTACACACAAGTTTAGCTCCCTTCAGTTCAGTAAGCACTGAAATATTCCTGTTCACTTCATTTCTTATCCAGAGCCGTAGTCTGAGTTTAACGGCTCTACTAGTCCATTGCCTTTAAAGAAAATGAGACCTGCAGGTGTGTGTGTGTGTGTGTGTGAGTGTGTGTGTGTGTGTGTGTGTGTGTGTGTGTGTGTGTGAGTGTCCTCACTCTGTACACTCTGCAGAGACGTGGTCTGGGACGGTGTATCTGCAGTCCATGATCATGATGAGGGTCTCGCTGTCGTTGGCCTCCTGGAACGGTGGGCGACCGCAGACCAGCATGTACAGGATCACCCCCAGGGACCAGATATCTGAAACACACACACACACACACACACATTACATTTGACTTGACAGTGATTCATCTCAGATTGGAGCCTGAGTGTGTCAGAGCAGCTCTGTGCGTCATTAGCACGACTGTAAGTGGGGAGTAGACTGGAACAGAGGAAGGAACCCAGCTGTGGCTGTGTCCTTACATAACACA
>JBBPDE010000031.1:18276347-18292531 GCA_037974605.1 Nannopetersius ansorgii | reverse complement strand
GTATGTGTGTGTTTGTGTGTGTGTGTGTGTGTGTGTGTGTGTGTGTGTGTGTGTGTGTGTGTGTGTGTCTCCTGATTTTTATCCAAGCAGCTTTGATAATTTATGACCACACATGTCTGACCCAGGCAGAGTGTTTGCACTTTCCAGTTAATAATTATCGGTGCTGATAATAGAGGCAGAATCTTGAATACAGTGAGAAGCTCCAGCAGCCTCTGAAGAAATGTGTCCATTTTTCATCTTTATTGTTCGATTCTGTTTCCTCTGCTGAGGAATTTCTTCCAGGCTGAAATGAGGAGCAACCTGAATTTCTGGGGCTGTAACCACACGCAGAGTTGGAAGATATGACCGTATTTATGGTTATTGGGAAATTACTCAGTAGTGTAAGGCCTCGTTTACACTGTCAGTTAAATGTGACCCAATTCCGATTTTTTGCTCATATGTGACGGATCGGATCTGTCCCATGACAGTGTAAACAGGAAAAACAACGCATGCATTCGGATATTATGAGATCGGTTTCAGGCCTCGTTCATATGTGGAAATAAATCGGATATAAATCAGATATGTGCCAATGTGACGGTCGTGTAAACAGGCAGATCAGATTTTCCTAGGCATTGTGTTCTGTACATCATTAACATTAAGTCGCTGACTCTCAGGCACACTGATGCGCTGCTGATCCCAAACAGATGTGGCACCAGAGAGCATCCCCGAGGCGCATCTGCAAAGGGATGGCCGGCGAAATGTCATGTCGTTGTAAGAGAGGAATGCGAACAAACGTTGACACAGCAATTTCTGACCCACTGCTCCTCGCTAAAGCCCGCCACAATATTCTCCACCAATCCTGAGATCTCTCACGTACCCAGACATTCCTCTGAATGGTCCAGGCCATAATAACTGAAGCACATGCGCAGGCTCCAATAATCGCCCTTTTCCTTCTTCACCGCCTCAAAATCATGCTGTTTTTGCGAATTTATCGCAGAGCTAGCATTAAGGATATTTCGTGTTCGTCCATCTTGGCTACTGTTTGGTGTAACTACCCCCCTTTGCTATAGCAAGTGTAAACAAGCGAATCGGATATGGGTCACAATTTAAAAAAACGTGTAAACAGAAGGTAATAAAATCGGATATGGGCAACAAATCAGAATTGAGCATCGAGACCTGCAGTGTAAACGAGGCCTAAGAACACTGAACAGCCAGGCGTTTCACTGAGACAGCAGAATTAGCCCCTGTAATTAATAAATTGCAACTGAGTGTGTGATGTAAAGTTGGAATGAGTACAACATGAATATATTTTTCTTTACTCGTTCCAACGTGTCAAACCTCCAGAAAGACTCTATCATGATTCATATCAAGTGTCGAGGAAGTATCGTCATAGGTTTTTGCCATTTTACACACCCGAGTTGCATAATCGTAGTTTATATAGTGGTAATATGTAGTATTTTTGGGTTCTACAGTTCAACATATTTGACTGTAATACATGAAAAATACATCAAGTAAGCACAAGGTGGGGTTTCTAATAAAGTGGCCAGTGAGTGGAAGCACAAGGGCGGTGTTTGGCGCGGACCCGCCTGACCTGTTCTGAGAGTCGCCCGTTGCTCGTCACCTGCAGCCAGGTTTTGTTCATCAGCGATCCAGACCGACCCAGTTTTCTGTGGTTTATGTATAACATACATGTGTTTTGTATCATTTTCTGACCCGCCTTGCCCACATGCACAAAATGAACTTTGCTCAAGTTTATTTTGAGTCTAATTGTGTTTATATTCACTGTTTTGAATGAAATGATGGTTATGTGACTAAGGACTGGCTTTGTCAGTTTTTTATTGTGTACATTACTGTACAAAAGTAAATATTTTTTGCTCCAGAGATCCAGACTTTCTTCTAGTGCTTCCTGAAGAACTTTCAAAGACTCTCATTTCCAATCTGTTGGTTAAGACACAGTGATTCCAGATGATAAGGTGGTGATCAGTATACTGTCAGTAAAACGTTTGTTCCCATTTCTTTCATTTAATCTCCTCAATAAAAAGATAAGACAGTATGAGAGACAGAAAATTGTATTTCTGCACCAAGAAATTAGACTTCTTTTGAGGAAGAGGTTGAATTGCTTGTGTTGATGTAACACTGTGTTCCTTTACTGACTGAGCTGTGATGATTCTGAACAGTCTAGTTTCTCTGTTGAGCCAATTGGCTGTGATCACACCAGCAGCCGCTGTGTGTAGCCTCATGACGCAGCAGCGAGAAAATCCAGGAGACTCCGCACGTGCTGCTGTAAAAATGTTACCCAATGAATGATGGTGACAATAGGTGGAGTCTGTTTTTATATAACTTTCCTTGTGCCGTCCAGACTCGACCTAGAGAAAGAGCTGTAGAGCGTCCGCAGTGCTTGAATTGCAGTTATATAAATGTTATTGATGTGTTTAATATTTCCCTGCTCTGGGATCAGTTCCGAGTGTGTTAGTGTGAGCTTGTTTTTAGCCACTTATGAGGACCAGAAGGTAAAACAGGACCATTTTGAAGACACTTTGCTTTTTTCCTGCTCACCTTCTGCTTCATGAGTTTAGTGATGGGTTCAAAATTAGGTTGAGGTTCAGCTTTGCTCACTTGCAGTAATACAGAATTCAGTGGACAGCCTCACAAATGAAGTAGCGTGTGTGTGTGTGTGTGTGTGTGTGTGTAAGCCAGTTGTGTTTTAGTATATGCTTGTTTTTAGCACCTTTAGAGTACTAAAAGGCAAAACAGTGTGTTGTGTGTTATATCACACACACTTCATTTTAAAATGTTGCGTGTGTCTGTGTAAACGTGCAAGTCTGTCTGTCTTCCCCTCTTGAATGGTCTCCCTCCAGTGGTGGCCGGCTGTAACTGCAGGTCACACTGAGCCGCATGTGCCGTGGGCGGGCTGTTGGTGTGTTCGGGGGGGCGGAGGGTGGAATATCTGTGTGTGTAATCCAGCGTCTCGGACATGTGCTGCCTGCATGCAGGCACAACCAGACACATGCCAGCCTCCTGACTACAAACAGCGCCAAGGAAATCAGCCAATGGCACGCGTTCGCCCCCGCCCAGGTATAAAGGGGCGTTATATATGAATGATACTATACATAAGAGCCTGACTGGGGCTGTTTTGGAAGTGAAGGATGCAGAAATACACGATGGTCATCTGCAGAAATAAAGACTGGCATGCTGTGACCTGGTCAGAAAGTCGTGCAAGTGCGTTCCTTCATGGCCTCCTAAGAGAATGTAGGCCTGAGGCTTGTTTTGTAATAAAAGCTGTCTTGCAGAAATTGACCACGTGTTTTTAATAAAGTGCCCAGTAAGTGGAAGAAAGAGTGAGGTGTTTCTAATAAAGTCTCCAGTGAGTGGAAGAATAAAGGTGGGTGTTTCTAATAAAGTGGCCAGTGAGTGCTTGTATACAGAAAGGGTTTTTTTTTTGTTTGTTTGTTTTTTTTTAACCGTACATATCTGACCTGTTTTGAGAGCCCCACTGCCTCACCTGACCTGCAAGAATATGCAGAAATCAACAACCCAATCCAAGTTATTTATAACTTTGTTAAAATGTTGCTTTGTCAGGTTTTGACCTTAACCCGCCAGACCCACGGGTTGACCTGCACTTCATTAGTGGCCAGAAAAGGCACCACAAAAATGTGCGGGTGTGTCCAGAATTGCGCACTTGGATTTAGTGCATAGTGCGCACTGCTGTGTGTAAGTGCTGTCCTAAACGTTTTGCACTTTGGCGGACTAACATTTGCTCGCGATTCTCCAGCCGCCAAAATATCTGCCGGTTTTACCGCAGTGTACATCAGTACAATAACTCTAACGTTACTCTCATTTATACGAACCAGCTGCCTCCACTTGGGCTTGTATTTCACTGTTTGCCGCCATTATCCAACTCGAAAACATGTTGAAAGCCCCGCCCCCTCCGCTACGTGATCAAAATGGCGCCCGTTTAGTGCGCATAGTGTGCATCGTTCTGCACTGCGTTTTCTGGCCGATTTCAGTGCAGCAGCAGGGTACTTTAAGTGCGCTAAATGTTAGCTTGGTTTTCAGTGTGAATGCACTATGCACTAAAATCACGTGCTAAAAGTGCGCAAGTGTGCGATTTCAGACACTGTGTGTGTCAGTTATCTTTACAATAGAGACAGTACTGCATTCCAGCCAAACTATCTATCCATATTCGGTACCATCACTCATTCATTCATTCAGATCAGGACTTCTAAAAGTCTACCTGTGATTCTAAACCATCTACATTTCTTGATGTGTGTGTGTGTGTGGCTCTCTTCAGGATCATCGAGATGAACAACAACAGCCCCCCACTCACCTTCAAGCGGTTTCAGGCCATCGTAAACCGGCTGGAACTGCCCAAGAAGCCGCTGCCCACCGTCACGCAGGAGCAGATGGCCAGCTGCCGGACGCAAATCTCTGACAACCATGATGAACATTACAGCGTCCCCTCACTGGGGGAACTGGGTGAGACTGCATTTACATTTGCATTTATGCTATTTAGCAGATGCCCTTATCCAGAGCGTCTTAAAGTCGCTTAATTACAGGGATGGTCTCGCAGTCATTAGTTCCAGGGACGGTCTCACAGTCATTAGTTCCAGGGTGCGTCCAAACTTCTGGCCTGTAGTGTGGATAGTAGTGCAGGGCGATTTTATCGATTAATTGGAATTTACAGTTCAGGACGATTTGTTTTTCTGAAAATCGATTTTATTACTTATTTTACATGCGAGCGCCAAAAGCGGAACTAATGCACCATTCTACACGGGGAAATTAGCGTGGCGCACCCAAACACTGTAGCAGTGTTTGTGCCCAAGAAAGGTCTTATTACATCTGTAATATGGAATTGGTTCGATTTTATGCCATCGAACACAGATAAAACAATTCCTGTGTAAGACAGCTTAAGCAGCGCAGCCACTCGGTGCAATGCTAGCGTTAGCCGTGTTAGCTAGCGGTGCCATTTCAGACTCCGTGCGGAACGCTGGTACTGTCTATGTACTGTATGTGTGCATGAGTGTGTATTAGTGCGTGTAAATTAGTGCGGTTTGGTTGTGTAACCTCAGATCACTAATATTCGGCTCTTTTGACTCTTAAACGCATGGACAGACCTGTGTTCCCAGTTCACACGATATGGCAGCGCATGGCCAAAGAGGCATGTAAAGTAATACAGGTAGACGTGGTTTTCTGATGAAAACACAATAAGACATTTTATTGTCTGTTGTCAGTCATCATCTAAGTAATAATTTATGTCTGTGCCCAAATTTAGTCAAACAACATCAACATCAATGTTGACAGAGTTTCGTTTGAAATTATTCTCACAGCCTGGCAACCCATTGCAGAGCGTATTTTAAAATATATACAAAAATAAAGATTAAGTACACGAGAAACATAGTTTTACTATGTTTGTCAAATATGATATAAACACACATTTTTAAGAGTTTATGGCTCCTAAAAAAAGCCCTGTATTGTGGAAGAGCCAGGATTCATTAACATGCTAAAAGCTTTAGACCCAAATTACGTATCAGATTGAACTTAAACTCTGAAGTAAAAAATAAATAAATAAAGTTAAGACTTGTTTTGAACCATTTATTTGTCCATTCGAAAATTGGATTTATTGTGAAAAAAATCTGAGATTTTACATTTATGGCATTTTAGCAGACGCTTTTATCCAAAGCGACTTCCACTCCCTAACTACGGGGGACAGTCTCCCTGGAGCAACTTTGGGTTAAGGGTCTTGCTCAGAAACCCAGTGGTGGTCTGCTGAAGGTAGGATTCGAACCCATGACCTCTTGGTCCAGAGGCAAGTATCCTACCCACTACGCCACCACCACCCCTATTCATTTTTAGGTCATGTCGCCCAGCTTTAGTGGATACTCTTAGTGCTGGTTGTTATGGTTGATGGTTTCAGAACATAATACAGTTTTATAGAAATCAAGGCTTCATCATGGTCTTGTTGTGCAGTGATTCCTGATCGAGTCCATGTAATCCAAAAATTGGAGGATCAGTTTCAGTGGCGATCAGCACGATGGCATTAGTAACTCTGGCACACGGCGAATGTACGCTGTTGACCAATAGCAGAACTGCATTATCCTCTGAAGGGGCGGGACAGATATAGTAGCCCTGAAGATCCAGCAGGTTCCATCCCTGCTCCGAGTACAGCTGGTGCCGGGGACACGCGGCAACTGGGCTGAAGGAAAACATGGTCTGGCTGGAGCCGGACTACTGGAACACCTTCCTTTCTTTCCAGGCAGCGTGGGTGTGAGGAGCACAGCGTCTGCAGGACCTTCTGAACGGAGAACGTGACTCATAAAGCGCTGGAAGCGACAGAATAAAACCTTTCTCCTTTTAACCGTTGAACCCAGCTGCGCTTCTGATTGCTTCATTACATAAAGATTGCATAAGTTAAATAATCTGTCTGTCTGGGAGGGGGCGCAGATCCATGACATCATAAACATGCAAAAACGTTTGTTTGAATATGAGACATTATAATGAGACATTAACAGTATGCCAAATAGTCAGTGTATGCAAAATAGGCAGAATAGTGACCTAATAATGAACAAAATGCTCGTAAATGTGTATATATATTCAACATGTGTCTCTGTCCCTATCTCTCTTTCTGCCTCTCTCTCTCTCCCTCTCCCTCTCCCTCTCCCTCTCTTTCTGCCTCTCCCGCCTCTCCCTCTCTCCCCCTCTCCCCCTCTCCAGGGTTTAAGAATCAGGCAGAGGTAACATCAGTATGGAAAGGTGGTGAATCAGAGGCGATGGAGAGATTAAATAAACACCTGGACAGAAAGGTATGTATGAAGAAAATTAGAATTATACATTCTTTATTATTAAATACTGTACGTACTGAAAAATGTACGTACACGGAGACATTCAGGTGTCTCGGATTTATACATACACACAAAATATATATATCAGGTCTAATATTTATTTATTCAAAAATTTGCATTTGTAATGTGTTTGTTTAGACCTGGGTTGCGAGTTTTGAGCGTCCTCGAATAAACGCTCACTCCCTATTCGCCAGCGCCACCGGACTGAGTCCCTACCTGTGTTTCGGCTGCTTGTCCAGTCGCGTGTTCTACTACCACCTTCGCGAGCTCTATATGAAGGTAAACCTACAGCTTTATTCAGCCTGTTTCGCTTCTCCTTGTGCTGTTAGATGAAACCACAGTGTTCATACTGACAGTAATCATGACTTTTAGTGGGAGTGTTTAGAAGCTAGGGCCTCCTGGTCAAATCTCTGCTGCTTAAAAACACTAATGTAGCAGCAGTTAAAATTTTGCACTCAATAGAAATTTGGTGCTTGATTCAGTGAACAAAATATGAGAAATAACTGGAAAATACACTTCTGTTTTTGCTGGTTCTTCTGAGGGTTTCAAAGCCTTAAGAAACTTCTAATTCATTCATTATTTGAAAGAGATGTGTCGCAGTAGAGAAAGCTATTGACCGGTCCCCTGATGATGATGATGATGATGATGATGATGATGATGATGATGATTTATGATGATTCTGTGCCATATTTTTCTCTTGTGTGCAGTATTCTGGTACAGCATGTGTAATTTTTAGGGGTAAAATATTTCCACTCAGTACATATATAGATTATATATTCACATATTTGCATACACATACAAATGTCAATACCCCTCAGTTTTGTGCAGATCAGCATTCACGGATTTAGTCTGTATTGAACAATTTCCTCCGGGATAAATAAAGTTCTCTGATTCTGATTCTCTGATATTACCGCCAGCATGTAGCATGATTGTGTCTTGTACTTGTATTTGTGTTTTAACACAAACACACCCCAGTTTTCAACAGCTATCTCAGATTATTTAGCATTAGTAAGCTGTGCCCTGTCTAAACATGTGGGTAAAGAGAGTTATTTCAACATTTTATTTTGTGTACGAGTTTCTGCACGCGGTTGATGCTAAGGTTTTTTTTTTTTTTGGTAATGTTTTCTTACCTTTACATTTTCTTTAAGCATTAGAGAATGCATTAAAATGAAAATAAAGTGGTCTGGGAGCATATTTAGGGGCATATTTAGGGTTTACACTTGAAAAATAGGCATTTTAGGCATTTTTTTTTTACCAAAACACTACATCTTTCACTATACGTGGGTGCTCTTGGGACGTAACCCCTGTGAAAATTATTACTGTATTTATAATAGAATCTTGTTGTGTTGTATAGCTTTTAATCCATTGTTATCTATTGCTGTTATATTTGTTCTGTCCACTTTCTGCCATATCAATGTAAAATTCTCATTGTGGGACTAATAAAGGTTGATCTTGTCTGATGGTGGTGGTCTTCCTCTCTCCAGCTGTGGCGGCGGTCCAGCCCCCCCCTCTCGCTCTTTGGGCAGCTGTTATGGCGGGAGTTCTTCTACACGGCAGCCACTAACAACCCCAACTTCGACCGCATGGAGGGGAACCCCATCTGCGTGCAGATTCCCTGGGACCACAACCCTGAGGCTCTGGCCAAATGGGCCGAGGGCCGTACTGGCTTCCCCTGGATCGACGCCATCATGACCCAGCTGAGACAGGAGGGGTGGATCCACCACCTGGCGCGGCACGCCGTGGCCTGCTTCCTCACGCGGGGGGACCTGTGGATCAGCTGGGAGAGCGGCATGAAGGTACGCAAACACACAACCAGCTGGAATTAGAGCCGTTTGGAATTACTTTCTATCACTGAAATGGAATTACAGTCGAACTCTGCAAAGTCGTGGTTTGGAGTTCACAGCATTAGTCGTTCGTGGATTCTTTTCTGAACCGAACTAATAATTATTAAGTGAAACTGGCATAAGAAGCGACCCCTGCCTCATGATCCCTGTTTCGTTTGGTAATGTGTCTCTGTACTTTAGGCACATGTACGGTTAAAATACAGCCAGGAAAAAATAAGAGACCAGGTTTTTGTGTGTGGGTGTGTGTGTGTGTGTGTGTGTGTGTGTGTGTGTGTGTGTGTGTGTGTGTGTGTGTGTGAGAAAATAAGAAACCCTTCCTTATATGTTGAGTGCATGTGTTTGAGTGTGAAGCAGCTTTTCTATGGTCTGTATTCCAACAGCTTGTTTGGAGGTTTGAATCAAGTGTTGGTCAATAGTGTATAAAACACACCTGCACATTTCACACAGGCTCACTCCCACACATTACACCAGATGTCTGTATGTGTGGATGAGCGTGGCCGTCTCCAGTGAGGGTTTATCTGGTGTGTTCCTCTTGGGCAGGTGTTTGAGGAGCTGTTGCTGGACGCTGACTGGAGTGTCAATGCCGGCAGCTGGATGTGGCTCTCCTGCAGCGCCTTCTTCCAGCAGTTCTTCCACTGCTACTGCCCGGTGGGCTTCGGCCGCCGCACCGACCCCAGCGGGGACTACATACGGTAAACAAAGCCTTGGTAGAAATTCAGTATTTTATACCAAGCTAATAGCAGGATGGAGTGAAGGATAGCCTGGTAAACGCACCAACTGTGCTGTACCACGAACAAACCTTTTACCATTACAAAATAAAGTGAGCTGAACCCAAGCTGCTTGACCGCAGTGCCGAAAGTGGGCCGCAGCTGAGCCGACTGCATCATTGCTTTCTGATTGGTCGAAATATCATCACAACATGGAATGAGATTTTTACTGTCCTAGCAAAAAAAACAACAAACTAACAGCTGGGAAGTGATAAAGTTCCAGCTTAACTGTCTGTCTGGGCTGAAGATAAATTTCAGTGGGAGTTTCTATGACTCTAACAGATTTATCTTTAACTCTGTGAGAAAAGTGAAGGAGATCCAGGACATCACTAACAATTTCTCTGGGTTTGGTTCTCATCACATTGATAAAGACTGCAGAGAAAACAAACACTCAAGACTAGAAATAATAAAAGACCACAATAACAAAAGCGGCTCTGACAGAAAAACTCTCCGCCGGTTTGAATTCATGGACATGGTTTTGGCACGGCCAGCCAGAAACTGTGGAGAGAATTGAGTCAGAAACCGGACTGAGATACACTGGAACACCAGAACCTGATACAACTTCAGTACCGTCACAGTACAGTTTAGAACCCAAAACAACTTCAGTACCAGCACAGTACAGTTTAGAACCCAAAACAACTTCAGTACCGTCACAGTACAGTTTAGATACAGAACGGGTATATGTGGTAAAAGGGTCTTTACTGAGTGTTCTCTTTTACAGTGGATCCAGATGTGCTGTGTCTTGCATTATATTTAATATAAATACGTCCTCATAGTACTAATAGTACTCGGCTTGTTCAGTTTGGGAGATTTTAGAGGTTGCGCAAAACCACTCTGCCCCAGTAAATCCCTCATTTTTGGCAAAAAATCCTCTATTAGTCTTCTTCTATTGGTCCCCCTCAGCCCAAAATGCCTCCTGTCTGTGTTTCTAGGCTAGTTGGCTTTGTAGTTTCGAAGTTGATGTCCTGAAAAGGTTTGAACTGCGATGCTGGAAAGCCCCACAGATTTGTCCAGGAGAACAATGCGGCCTTGCATAACCACTAATGTAAACATCCACAGCCTGGATTTAATTTTGCTGCGGTGCATGTTTAAACTGCGCTGTCACAGCTGCAGGAAAGCACATACAGTATCACAAAGAAAGGCCCATTCTAAAGTATACATATCTGATGCACATGTGGCCATTCATTAAGCACTTACACTTTTTACTGGACAGAAAAATTGCCCTCAGTTTGAAAATGCTTGAGAAACACATGTTTTCAAGTTATAGGAACAATTTTTGTTTTCTGCAAGACATTGCATTGAGGTCCATGGAGCTGGTCCCCTTTTGCCCCTTTCCCCATGATTGCGGAGTTTCTGTGGGAATAGTTCTATAGACACTGATCGATGATTTGAGGAATGTATCCTGGTGCCTAAAACTATTGTGCAGTGTTTTTTTTTTTTTAGCACTGCTGCATTTAATAATTTCTAGTATAGTTTTGTCCTTTTTTACAAAGTGGGTGCTCTGTTGTGTATTAAGATCTTCTCTAAAGTGTTTCCATAAGATATTGTTGATTGTTCCGGGACCTTGCAGGAGATATATCCCGAAGCTGAAGGACTATCCGAACCGCTACATCTACGAGCCGTGGAACGCACCGGCATCTGTCCAGAAGGCAGCCGGCTGCGTGGTGGGCGTGGACTATCCCAAACCCATGATCAACCACGCAGAGAGCAGCCGCCTCAACATCGAGAGGATGAAGCAGGTCTACCAGCAGCTCTCCCACTACAGAGGCCTTAGTGAGTAGCTACACACACACACACACACACACACACACACACACACACACACACACCCAAAGATGGGGACTCGAGACACACTGAAGTCGCACAAAGACTTGTGACTTGACTTTAGACTTTCCTCACACAACTAGAGACTTGACTCGGACTCAGGTGCTGTGACTCGTGAGTCATAACTCATAAACAATGTTCATTTCATGGAATTATTTATTTATATCTCACGCTCTTTCCAACGACCCAAAAACCGATTTTCGTGGGGTCGTTGGAAAGGGGTCACCGAGCCCCATCTAACTGTTAAATATATAAACTGTTAAATAAATAAATATTTATTAGATGTACAGGGTCTCATGCTGCGCAAAATCATAATGAAGTGCATTATCTTGATTATATGCAATTGTTTATTATGTCTAATAGTCTTGTTTTTAAGTATCAATTCTTATATCACTACTTCATGCAATAATAGACTTGATATAGAGAACTAACTCTGTTGCCCATATGCCCATAATAACATTTAGAAATTAAGACTAAATGCATGAATTATTAATATCTTGGAAAATCACCATTTATTTTGTATTAATATCCACCTCTCACTGAACAGAGATTTTTATTTACAGAATAGTGTATTTAGAAAAGAGTATTTGTACTAAATTTTATATTGTTCTTGTCTGTGTGCGTCTGTTCCTCCGGGATCAGTACAGTTTTAAAATTCTGATTCTTATTCGTTAATTGTGAGGTGTGATGAAGCAAATGAAAAGCAATGTTTTCTCTCAGTAACTCATTTTCTTTCATCAGTTTCCTTTTATTTCTTCCTTTATTTTATTTTAGTTTGTTTATTCGATTACTGTAGAGCACATTGAGTGAGCTTTGTGTACTATTATGCGCTTGATAAATAAGCCTGAATAATGCGTAACTGCTTTATTGCTTCATTTTTGATACTACATCAGTTGTGCTAAAAAGAGAGGAGTTAATTATAGAGAGAGTCTGTATTTTTTTTTTTTTTTTACTGATTTGTGTTTCTCTCTTAGGTCTGTTAGCATCTGTGCCCACCATCCAAGAGGAAGCGGAGCCCCCGCTGTCGGACGACTCCCAGGCCGGCAGCAGCGGTAAGAGCAGCTCTCCTCATCTCATGGGGCAGCTGGTGCTTAGGGTGTTGCCCCTGCAATCAGAAGGTTGTGGGTTCGAATTCCAGCACTGCTTGCGGCACCACTGAGATTCCCTTGAGTAAAGTACCGTTCCCACACACTGCTCCCTGGGGGGCCATCATTGGTGGCTGCCCCCTGCTTCATTTGGTGAATGAGTTAAATGGGTCAAATGCAGAGAAACATTTTCACACTGTGTGCTGTGGTGTGTTAACACATTACTTTACTTTACTCACGCACCCAAATGTCAAAGGACGAGCTCTGGTTCTGAGGTGGGGGGTGTTTTAGAACAGTGTTAACGCTCCTGCATTTGTTTTGTTGCAACGTTTTGGTCCTTTGACCTTTCTTGAGAGTTCCACCTCTGGAAAGATCTCTGCCTGAGGTTTCAGAATGCAGTAAATATACTGAAATGGCAGAAAAGTGCTGTGTGAGAGTTCAGCTGGTTCTTCACTGACTTCAGATGTGCTCCTCTAGACCATCGGGCCGGTTCTAGGGCTGAGTATTGAGTATTCAGTACTTTTTATAAGACTGGCTGAATTACTGCTGTACCACAAAGTGCCTCAACACTGTCATTAAATACCGACATGTTGGGTGTACAGGTCTATTTATATAAAGACATCATTCACAAAAGGTAATTTAACATACTTTAGAGTAATAGAACTATATAATAAAATCAAATGAGAGAATGTGAGAGATGATGGCAACCATGAGCCAATAAGCATGCTCCTTCTAAAAGCTAAACTGCTGATTGACTCCCTGAATTGTTTTCCATAAGCATGCTGTTAATGTGCTGTTATTGATGTAAGCCATTGCACTCGGGCTCATTTCTTTTAGTTTCTGTAGAGTATGTTGGAAATGCTCCAATATAAACATTGTGTAACATCAGCAGGCATTAAAGTTGGGGCTTGGCTGACCTCTTCCGTTTTTGAACAGTTTTTGAAATGAGTTTGGGATCCTAGCATATCCTGGGCTCGGGAGGGAGGTAGAGGACGGAATGACTTTTCTTCCATCCTATAAAATGCTGCAGGAGTAGATTTGAGCAGGATGGTGGTTTCAAGGAGTTTTGTGGTGTTTTGTGTCTCATGTACACAAATAAATACAGAGTTTGTGTGTTTTACAGGTGAGCCCTCCACTTCCGCCCAGCACCAGTCCCACTCCCACTCCCACTCCCACTCTCAATCCCAACCCCAGTTCCAGTTCCAGCTCCAGCTGCAGTCCGGACCACCCCAAACTCTGTCTCAGCCCCCTGACCCCCATCCTCCAGAACCAGCTTCAGTCCCTCTTGCCCAGAGAAAGCGAGTGTGGACCTCATTAAACCCCAAAGTCCAGCATGCTATCCAGGCCAAAGCCAGCGAACAGCAGCCGGAGCCCCCTGCCCAGCCATGACCACGCAGGTACCTGTCTGACGCCCAAGAGCCCTTGACCCAACTGTCAGTCATAGACCGGGGTTTTGTGTGTGTGTACTCCCAAGTGTGTCAGTTTTAGGCCGGCCACAGATATCTGCTGGAACATCAGCTTGTAACACATGTCAGGATATTTGATGTGTCTGTGTGTATAAATTCAGCTCAGGAAAACAAATAAGAGCACTGCAGGTTATTTTTAAATCAGCATCTCTATGTGAAACCATTCCAGTCCAGTGTCTGTTAAATTCCTACACAAACACCTCTTTCTGCTTTATGAGGGACTGATTAGTGATCACCTAATTCACATCTTATTTAACAAGGAAAAGTATAAAACACTGCTGTAATCAACTCTCTCCTCTCACACTGAGACAGTTGGATGGTGAAACACTACTAGAAGTTCCTCAAAGCTCATTATTGCCATTTTGTTTGAGAGAACGAGAGATTTGTTTTCTTTGAATTATTCAGGTTCTGTAAACACTAACATTTCTCTTATTCTGATGTTTTGTCATTTCATTTAAAACGATGGTTTAAAAAACAAGTTTTATTTGGAAATGAGGAGAAATATTGTCAGCAGTTCTTAAAAATTAAGGCAAAGCTGTTCAGTTCAATACTAGCAGCTATAAAAGATAAAACCTGAGAAACTGAACATAGTCCCTTTCTGATATATATATATATGTATATGTGTGCATGCGTGCGTGTGTGTACTTGTGTGTTGTCTTTACTTGCTTTGAGGGATGTTTAAGATATTATTGTATGTCATAATTCTTGTTTGTAGCTTGAAATAGACAAGTGCCATGTTCTACACACTCTAAATGATGTTTGATTTTGAGTATTGATGTTTAAGTATTTATGTATTGATGAAACAAGTGTATAATAAACTTGCATCACTACAGACTCATAAGGGCTAATATGTAGATGAAAGGGTTAAAGGTTGTCAGATCATTTGAACCATCAACCAGTTCTTTTATTGTAGTCAAGTTTCCAGTTCCATAAATAATTGCACTTTCTGGAGGAGCCTGAGCAAATTAAACCGAGTCGTGCTGTAATTATATTACACTAACGGCTTCTTTTCTCCTCAGACAGATGCAGCAAGTAGAGTGGCTACCACACGTGAAGACAGAAGCAAACAAGATGCTCGCAACCATCCGACTGGACAGAAAATACAACCAACCGGCGCTCTGCGCAGGATTGGCACAGAGAAATGTCTGGGGGTCGCCAGTATGTTCCCATTCTCCATGTTAGGCAGGGCTGCAGCTTCCTCTGGTTCTCTCTCAGCATCTCTTAGGCTGCTTTCCTTTTCGTTATCTGGCCTGAAACTGCTCAAACAGGAGCAAACGTGTCTTCAGGGGTTTAATATTCCCTTTATTCATCATAGATATCGGTTTCTTCATAGTGCAGCAATTATTTTAGACAGACCTGAGTCATCCAGCATGAGGCACAGGGCGAATCTGAATACAGCACATATTTACGACCTCTAGTCTGTATAACTGTTGTTTTAAGCCACAGATAAGAGGCGTTCAAAGACTATCCTGTTATTTTATTCAAACCAACATTGTATGAAGGCAAACACAATAGGAGTCTATAATTGCTTGCAGTGTTTTTACGCAGGAAAAAGTTGTCAGCAGCTCTAAAAATAGCCACTCTGCTATATAGAACTACTTTATCAGCCAGTTCTGAAACACTACCACACTGCATTTTCCATCATGTAATGTTCAGTTTGGTAGAACTGATGCTATTGACGTACGATGATATTGGCCATCTGTAGCCCCCCACCCCCCTCAAAAATAACTTTACATTCCACACAAACATGTATATTCAAGACAACTCGAGATCCCTCAAGCTACATGGGATAGCTTTATTTATTTTGTCTTTTTTGTATTGTACAAAAGAGTTTTATTTTCATGGAAGCGCTGCTGGGATGGCGACCTGCTCTGTTTGTAGGCAGTAATTTATTGAAGCCTCCTCACTGCATGTTTGTCAGCGACAAAGACGATGTTTGGGTGATATATTGCATCTACGTTGTTTTGCTGTAGATCACGATATATCCAAATAAATTTTCTGAACGCAGTTGAGCTATGTTTGTGTGTCATTTTGATTCATCTTCTGCGTATCACACCCATGCTCACTTCCACTGCTAGATGGCGACATTGTGCTTGTTCTGATTATAAAACCTTGCCTCGCCCTGCTCTCATGCTAAACACAGACATACACACACATGCATTTCATTGGTAGAAGATTATTTGCAAGGCTATTGTCCAGCAAAAGTAGAGCCACTCTTCATTTCTTCAACCCTTATTTTGCCTTGACTCACCTTGATGGTGCGAAAAAACAGTTTTCTACCTCAGACAGTCTTTCTTTGTCATATTGAGGAGATTAAATGAAAGAAATGTGAACAAATGTTTTACTGACAGGCTGCAAAGTGTCTAAAGATACAAGGAGC
>JBBPDE010000031.1:18246856-18257409 GCA_037974605.1 Nannopetersius ansorgii | reverse complement strand
GTGTAGTGTCTCCTGCAGGTACAGTGTTTCTGATGAAGCTAGTTCTATACTGATCTCAGATCTGTGTGTAGTGTCTCTTGCAGGTACAGTGTGTGTGATGAAGCTAGTTCTATGCTGCATGATAGTCGGTATAATGATCATATAATAATCATATGCTGAGTGTTTGTGCAGAAACAGTGGTGTCTGAATACTGAAGCAGTTCTTGATTGGTGCTGCGCTTTAATAAAAACCGCATGAAAGCCTAAAAAACCCTCAAAAAGTGACTGAAAATAAACTGAAAGCAGATCTGAGATCAGCATGAAAAACTGGTTTAGAAAAGTGTGATGTGGTTTCTGATGATTACAGTTTTTTGCTGACCTGTGATTATTATTACTATTATTATTATTATTATTATTATTATTATTAGGGCTTATGCCTATACAAGAACAAATGTAGGTAAATATTCAAATACTTGTTATGCAGGTAAATATACAGGTATCTGACTCTGTGCTCCTGACTATAGAATTCTGCAATAAAGCACTGGCCAACGCGATCAAGACAACAGCCCCAGAAAACTGACAGAGTTAAGCCACAAGCTTACTCTAGTCACTCACTCACTTTGGTCATCAATTCCATCCCGCAGCGGTACATTCAGGCAGTAGTAGCGACCGCTCTCAGCTCCAACTTCATACATGTCTCCTATGGAAAAATTCAAGACATTTAACATTTAACGTATTGCATCTTTAAATATCAAACCAAGTCTTCCAGCCTTGACTGGCTCAGGACAATCGGACAACTAAGGCTAACGAAGGTTCTTATACTGGCACTCACCAGGCATGCAGATCAATGTAAAGACTAACACACACCTTCGTTTTAGTAGCTCCCTAAAGATCCTTCTTTTTCCACTGAAGAACAAATGTAGTCCTGGGGCCGTGTTACAGAAACTTCCTCTCTTAAGCATAAAGTTAAGACGATTGAAGAGGATTGTTTTCAGTTTGGTTTTACAGAAGCAGATCTAATTGGATTTAGGAATCCTAAATAAGTGATCTAACGTTGATGATACACTTTTATATCTGTTGCCTAGCAACTAACGCAACATGTGATCTCACAAAGTCACTGTTACCTGCTGTTACTGTAACTTTACAAGGCTCCAGTCCGTAACACTGTATCGTCAGAGTCTCTTCATTACTGTCTTCAGAATATGGAGAATAAACACCGTCCTGCTCTGAACTTTATGCTGAAGATTCTGTAATACGGCCCCAGGACTAGTCTTAATCCCCATCTGGGAAACTGGCCCATAAACGTCTCACATACATCCACAATACACCAACATTCATCTGCCTTTTGGTCAGGTAACCACCTGATGAAGTTAAGTGAGTAATACTGCTACAGCTACACGGCAGACTGGGGTTTGATTACCTGCCTGGGCTAGCACACAATGCTACTCCAATAACTTCCTTTATACTTTGTCACAGAAACGGTTACTCAAATACAACATGTAGCAAAATGTGCCCCTGAAAATAGTATTCACATGTAAAATAAACCGCTGCGCTACTCTGCAGAACAGAGCCTGCATGACTATAACTCCTATTCTTTTGCTAATGTCCCGACGGTTTCATGTCACAGATTAGTATATATCTATATATCTATATTACCGCATGTTTCAGGAAATCTTGCAAAAGACTTTCTTTGGAGTTTTACTAGTTCCCACCGACAAGCAGGGATATGAAGGCTAATCTAGCTCTAAAAGGCTTGTTTTCCATTTACTGTCCAGCACAGGCAATTGTTTGCAAATACTTTATTAAATGTTACACTGGGATAACATAGCTGAGCATAGCATTTGTGGCTGGGACTAGAGAAGGAACATACATTGTATGTGAGAAAAGGGATAAACCAGGGACTAGGCCTTGTCCTGGACTGCTCAGGATTTTAAAAGGAGATTTTCCTTTGAAAGAATAATAGTCCATGACTTGGCCATTTCAGACAAACACATACTTGTCACAAAGTATCTGTTGTATGATACTTTTTCAATACTGCATTTTGGCCAAGTCAATTCCAACTTTCAATTTAAGTAAATTAGCACCGATACTGTATTTTACTTGTAGTTGATGTTCTATTGAAAATAAAGTTTTACAAAAATACAAAAAATGCCAAGTCACCGATTCATTCATAAAATCATGTCGGCAACATCGTACCACCTGGCAGATATTAGAGCCCAACCGATATTATCGGCCGATATCAGGCATTTTCCAAACTATCGGTATCGGCATTTATAACGGCCGATAAATGAATATTTCAAAAATAAAATATAAACGGACGAAACACCCTTCAACCATGTCATGAGTGTTGGTGTTGTATAGTTTGTCCACCAGAGGGCACTCTACACCGTCCCTGTTGGCAACACTCGTGTAGAACGCGCCACACATCCTGCAACCTGCTGATCCAGCCAGAGTTGGGCAGAGAGAACCAGTTATCCACGAGTGAGATCATCGGTGAAGTGTGTTCAATAACTAATGTTAGGGAAATCTGTTCATATTTTGTTGCACGTTTATGAAATAATAAAAAAATAAATTAAAATATATATATATATCGGAATATCGGATTTTAAAACCAACAAATATTTGTATCGGTATCGGCATCGGCCTTCACAATCCTTTATCGGTCGGGCTCTAGCAGATATGTATCATCAGAATGGCCCGTAAAAAATTGTAATTAACAAACCACAATAAACTGTAAAACTCTATACAGTATGCTCATCACTGGGACTAGAGGATGGTCAGTTTATGAAGTGTTATTCATCCCACTAACCTGTTCCTGGAAAAAAATAGTTCCCATACTTATGGAAGGACACAGTCATGACCCGATCTGTGAGATAAAACGCTTCCTGCACTCCATCGCCATGATGAATGTCAATGTCGATGTACAACACACGCGGATGGTACCTAAGAGAAAATGAAGAGATTTGGGGATAAATTGGCTTGTGACAGACATACGAATGAAATTATGATTAACGTTTGCAAAGACGAATCAATTCGAATAAGAAGAACTGAAACTGTTTATTCATCTCAGTTGTTAAGAATAGATTTAGAGCACATAAAGTTAGGGTTAAAATACACTGCTTGTACTCTATATTGTCTACTTTATCATGAAGCAGAATGTTACAAGAGCATTCTGATGTACAAAATTCTTTAAGTAATGCAGAATAAACACACGTCCCCTTACTTAAGCAGTTCAAGTATGCTGATGACAATGTCATTGACGTAACAAAACCCAGAGGCCTAGAACAAGGAGAACAGAAGAGAAAAAAGCATTTAAGTTTCAGATTTTAACAGCAGCTTCTGATATTTGACGCTTTCAAAAAAAAAAAAGTCACAATTATTAGGACGCTTGAATTGGGGGAAAAACACAACTGCAAGCAGAAACATTCAAGTAAGGAAGGGGTTTTTTGCTTTGGAATACAGTAACTCCACGTTTTTCGCGTTTCGCGTTACGTTCCAGGAGCACCCACAAATTGTGTTGTGTTCTGGTTTAAAAATGCCTATTTTCATAGTGTAAACCCTATATATGCCCCCAAACACACTCTCTCAATGCTTTACATTCATTATAAGTTAATTAGCCTTAAAGAAAGTTTATACTGAACTCCAGCAGCACTAGAACGAAAATACTAACGCAAGTGTGAGAGAGAATGCAATAACACACCATTCTTCAAGCCAACTGTCTTTCGTCCTCAGCTTTAACAGCTTTGAACAGACTTTGGCAACACAGAGAGTACTGCTCCCCACTCACCCAGAGCCCTCGAGTCGATATTCCAGCAGCTAACACTGGCAAGGGCGACTGGCAAGACGGGCTCAACCACACAAATTATACACAGAAACACACATTAGATCACTCTACCCTCCCTCTAACACTCACAAAAACACATAACTGGGCCAACCGTGCCACAAAGGCTCATGGGAGCCAGTCCTGCCATGCCCCCTCGTCCCCTGCATGGTTTATGTTAGGGCACAGCACAAGAGTACGAAGGGGTGTGGTGGACGAGGCTTGGGCTTGTCAGCACTAAGTTATTAGAAGTTAGAAAAGGCTAAAGGATGAAGCCGGGGTTCAATAAAACATTTATTTACATCTTTTGAACTCTCTAAAAATATATATAATGTGTCGACTATTTTTGAGGCTTTGATACTTTTATGTAAAATTTTTTTCACTACACGTCTTTTGATGTGAGGGTTTAAATATTTCTCACTGCACTTGTTTTGAGGGTCGGGCGATTTGACGACATGAGATTGTGAAGGCAATCTATGTACTGAAGATCTGCCAAAGCGGAGAGATCGTAGTATCGTCTATTTCAGGGGTCGGCAACTCGCTGCTCTTTCATCCTTAAGTTGCAGCTCCCTGTGGCTTTTGAAAATAAATAATTTAACACTAGAACAGCGGCAAACTGGCTACACCTATACACTTCCTGCTGCGACATCTGCCTTTGGACCCAGAGCCCGTCGTACAGCGCCAGTCGCCATATTACACTCAGAGTCAGAATTCCGTTTATTAGCACATGCAAGGAATTTGATTCCAATTGATGGTGTCCCTCAAGCACAACAGTATAAAACAACAACAATATGTAAAAATACGTACATGTGCCTACACAACATTAAAATGTGTTCAGAAATGTTATTTGGCCTAAATGCTGTAGGAGTATATTTTTACAAAGGAAAATTGTTTGGTTGTACTGTTCAGAATAGTAAAAAAAAAAAATATATATATATAGTTACAAATTAATTTAAATACCGCGATAAAAACAAAATAATGATTTATTTGAAAAAATCATGATATGATATCTTTGCCATATCGCCCACCTCTAACTTGTGTAATATGAGAAATACAGTAGGACCCCGTTATTCGCGGGGGTTACATTACACGAGCACTCGCTGTTGTGTTGGTCAAAAAATGCCTTAAAATGCCTTTTTATAGTGTAAACCCTAAATCTGTATGTCATTTTAAACAGTTTATTACATCACCATTAAAGAACATGTAAAGATAAACCCGAGGTTTAAATACGGAAAAGTCACGAACGAGAGAGACAGAGAGAGAGAGAGAGAGAGAGAGAGAGAGACGATCCGTGCGCTCCAGAACGAGAGAGCAAGAGAGAGATACAGAGACAGAGGGAGAGAGACAGAGAGAGAGAGAGAGAGAGACGATCCGTGCGCTCCAGAACGAGAGAGCAAGAGAGAGATACAGAGACAGAGGGAGAGAGACAGAGAGAGACAGAGAGAGAGGCGCACGCTCTGGAAAAGTCACAAACTAGAGAGAGAGTTATAGAGAAGGCGCATTCGCGCGAGAGAGAGAGACACAGAGAGATAGAGTGTAAGAGAGAGCCCTATGGCCATGCACAGGGAGCCATAG
The DNA here is from genome assembly GCA_037974605.1 of Nannopetersius ansorgii. NCBI lineage: Eukaryota > Metazoa > Chordata > Actinopteri > Characiformes > Alestidae > Nannopetersius > Nannopetersius ansorgii. Next base: position 18,252,036 of record JBBPDE010000031.1, on the reverse strand, counting down.
GAACTAAAATGAGTTTTTAAAAAAACATATTGGCACGAAAAAAGCAAAAAGCAGGTTCCGCGCTGTTTTGAATATTTCTGCGTAAAACGATCAGTTTCGTTCTCAAAGGAAAAAAAAAACGCGCGTCACTGGATCCGCGAGTCCCGATCCGCGTAAAACTGGGGATTTACTGTATAACACTGTGGTACCTGAAGAAGTGCAGTATAATTCTGCAGAACCTACCTCAAACTTTTTCGCATGATGTAAACCTCCAGCCCAGTTGATAGCAATGTCACAGATCTGAAGATAATTTCAAATTATTACAATGCAGACGGTATTTCATTGCGGCAAAGAGGATGACAGAACACAAGTAAAGAAAAAAACATATACAATTCAAATAAGAATCTAGTCCATATGGAGTTTTCTTGCTTATGAATGGTTATCCCTCTCATTATTATTAATATACACAAGAGTAACAAGCGCATTAGACCTTGTGATTTAGCTGAGTTGCTCCTTGCAATGAGGCACCAGTGTATCTGGAACAAAACTCAAACAGCCCCGGAAAGACTGGACTAAAAGCCACCAAAACAAACACACAGAAACACGAGCAAAATATCAGACAATACACCGAATAAATATTAATATTACAACAAATTTTATTAGATTTGTTTACCAGTCATCTCCAACATTGAAGGTGTTGAGGCTCTTTGTGAAGCCTTGCATGTTGTTTGGGCTGACTTTCTGCAGAAAATCGATATAGTCCTCTGAATGGAAGCGACACATATCATGCTGAGACGCCTTGTAAGGTTTGAAAACCTGTTGGCAAAACATCAGGAATTAAAGCTTTGTATTTCTGGTGTTTCAGGAATATCAGTATTTACTGTAAGAACATGATTTAACATGTAAAAATAAATCTGTAATACCATCATTTTCTTATATAAGCCATAATGCAAGACCAGACTGTGGGTTAGGGACAACCTATGAGGCTTCATTGGGTGCCCAGCACCTGAAAGGTGAGGAAAAAAAACAAAAACAAAAGTAGAGGTCATTCTATATTTTCACCTCCAGTACACTTCAGCAGTGACAAAGGTAACACACAGTACACAAACTGCCTGATAGTGGCGTCTGTCTGGTTGAAATTAAATATTTCATTAGTTGACAGGCATTTATTTCACATGTTTGATAAGACATGCTAATAGCTCTCGTCACCAGGCTATCACAAAACTGTATACATTTTTCCATTTATTTATATATTTGTTAAGTACCCTCAATTTGCATTTCTCTGTATGTCGCAACACTGTTTTCTCTGACGTTTCATTTGTTCCATCTGTCACAAGCTCACACAAACACATGGAAAAACAGCTTTGCGTGATACTAGCTGAAACGTGTGAACTGAGCCCATGGCAAAGTTCCATTAAAGCACAGCATTCTGTAAACATTACAGTTTCTCTCCATCTCCATGCAAAAACAGTAAATGTCACAACAAACGCTGTAAACCAGTCTAGAGATGGGGAAACTGCAATACAGACTGAACACGCTGTAAAACCTGGCTGTTTCAATTACTAAGCAGTTCTACTGAGCAGGTACTGGGTTTAGGTTGTTCAGCAGCTGTGGCAGAAGATACAGAAAGTGATTCCTGTGATGCCATCCACAGAAGAGTCTGAATGTGAGGCCATGATTGCTGTTCTAGATATCAGTACCAACATTAAAGCCGCTAGACAGTATTGTACCATGAGTGAGAAAGAGAAACCAACACTGCAGAAACGTCAGCGCTGAATACACAGAAAGCTGGCAAGATAGCTCAGCTCCAAGCTGCTGTATTTGAGTGAAGAACTGAAACAAAATTGTGATGCTGCAAGACAGAAAGTGAAAACTCAGATTTGAATGCTTGTGCCTGAAAGATGGTGACTGGAGAAGGCAGTACAAGACTACAATTCCACTCTGCAAACGGTGAGACAGGCCCAGAAATTAAAGAGAGAGAAGGGCATACTGAGCATAGCAAGAAAATGGGCAAACCATTCTGTCTCCTGCTGTTAAAGCACGAGTAGAAGAATAAAACAATGATGATACATTTATGAATTACGAACATGATTTTGATTCTGTCCAAACAAGACGTGAACTCCAAGGTACAGCATCAGCAGCGACTACTGATATTTATTTCCATCACTTCTGTACCCTTGATGCGCAAAGTGATAGTTTCCAGGAAAAAAAACAGGTTAAAAATAAAAATAAAAATATTTGTCATGTAATTTACTAGTATAACTAGACGACAGTTTCAGGCTTTACAACGCCTGTGTCCAGATCGACTGTTCTGTTGGATGTATCTTCAGTAGAGCTCCATCAGGAATCTCCGTAAAAAGCGATATTCAATACCAAATTAATCATATCAGAAAACAAATGCATCCAGCAATTTTCTGGTCCATTTACTGGCGAACCTTAGCAAGTTACCTTCCTAGCTTGTAGCAAAAACAACCAGCTAAACTAACATTAGCGGCTTTGCTATTGGTCTTCAAGAATCATGGCATTACCATAGTGAAAGTTCCCAACATCAGGATCATAGAAATATGCCGTCCGGTTCGTCATTTTACCACCAAAGCCGACTAAGCGGGCAGATGAAACCGAATTTTAGACAAATTTTCAGCCAAACCTTCCAAACAGCCCCATTCACGAAATGGGCGCCATTGTCAAGACGCACACCAACGTCATCAACGGTGGACGGAGCACAGCTTTGTTTGTTTCTTTTTGCAATGAACGAAAATATGCGGCTAACAGCCACAAAAACTGAAACAGACCCTCACAAAACTCGACTAAAAGCCACCCAAACATACACAGACACACGAGCAAACGTTACATTAGAATATTAGACCACATAGAGAATAAATATCAATCGTAAATATTAGTAAACAATAAACTGTGATTTGTTTTCCAGTCGTCTCCAACACTGAAGCTGTTCAAGTCTGTAGGAAGGACACCGACTGCGTTCTAATACCGTTTAGAATGACACTTTATGACAATGTCTAGAATGTCCCCACTATGATTCGTTTTATTTATAATTGACCCAGTCTTCAGCAAAAACAACAGTTGGCTGTTTTAACTGTATGTTATTCCAGGTGTAGAATCTCCAATCTCACTTATTAGAGGAGAAATTACAACTCAAAAAAATAAATAAGCACAGCAGTATACATGTAGTATTTTGAGGTTTAGGAGATAGTTATCCACCTCTAAAGTGAGCAGTGTGTATCAGTGTGTGTGTGTGTGTGTGTGTGTGTGTGTGTGTGTGTCTGCCTGCCTTACTGAAGCTGGCAGTTGTTTGTAAGGTCTTTCCTGGAGAGGAGAAGCTTCAGAGAGACGATTCTTCTTTAAGGACCATTTGACTGTGAAACACCGTGTATGTGCACCTCTCTGTTATTGAATTTGAACAAACTCTATTTCCAGAAACGTTGGGAAACTGTCTAAAAGTTCAGTAAACACAAAACTTGTAAACATAAATTTTGTAAACAAACAAATTTAGAAAGTGACGCCTGCGACACACTCCAAAAAGGCAAAGTAAGACTGAAAAGGTTGTACAAGTAACTTCCTGGACGCAGGGAAAACTACACGCCTGCGTAGGGCCCTGACCACCACGGCTCATCACTTTGTGACACAATTATCTATCAGTATAAAACAATGTTCCTCAGTGCAAGAATAGAATTTACTACGTTTTATGACACTGCAGGAGGGAGGGAGAACTCCTTGTGGAAAAAGGCCAAGAGTGGAAACTGCTGCTAAATGTGGATGACCATCACGCTGCTGTGACATGGACACGGCCACATGGGCTCTGGAGTACTTTGGGAAATCATTGTTGCTGGACACAATCTGTCCCTGCATCAGGAAATGCTCCCTAAACTGTATTATGTGACGAGTAAGACGCACAGTAATGTAGTGCAGAAATGCCAGCGAGTTCTCTGGGCCTGAACTCATCTGAGATGGACCAAAATCCGAGGAGTCCAGACTTCAGCCGGTGTAAAACGGATCGCAGATGTTATGTGCCAAAGATGAAAAAGACCATCCAGGATATAATGAATGATATTTACTTTATGGAATTATTTTCCCTCCGCCTGCAAAAGAATATGTTACGAAAAGTCTGGTCCAGGTGGGTCAAATATATAACACCATTACGGCCAGATTTTGTGGAAGAATAAAACAATTGATCTTACTTTTCTGGAAAATAGTGTCATTTTTATGACGTGCCTTTTCCTTACCGGAAGCCAAGGGTTCTGTACCCATAGATTATAACCTAGACCAGGAACAAACACTTGACGTCACTCAGTACCGTGTACGATTACTAAGTTTATGTCTAACCTCCCCAAACGGTTACTGTGTCATTTGAATTTTACTTTATTTTATTTTGTTTATTCAGTTTTCTACTATGTTAAAAAAAGAAACTGATTGGCAGGGAAGGATGTAAGTGCACTTGCTTGGAAATAATGTACTGTTGTTTAACCTGCTACATCAAAATAAAAAAATTCAAAAAAAGAAAAAGACCATCCAGACTGCCATCAAGAAAGAAGAGTGACGCGGTGATGCATCAGTACCCGTGGCAGTGGGGCGGGGGGGTCTGGGGGGGGGGGTTATTTATATGTAAAGGCATAACTGATACAGGGGAGACGTATGCTGCCGTCAGAACGCCTTTTCCCAGGAACTTCATGTATAATTCAGCAGGACAGTGCCAGGCCTCACTCTGCACAAATGAAAGACGTGTGGCTTCTCAGCTATAGTGTGTGTGCTTGACTGGTACGGCTGCAGCCCAGATCTCCCATTGGAAACGTCTCGTACATCATGAAGAGGAGATTGAGACAACAGCAACCAATACAGCAAGAATGGGCACCAACTCCACCTGAAAAACTACAACGTTTCTTCAGTTCCCACACGATTAAGAAGCGTCATTAACAGAAAAGGGGATGTGACCGCGTGGCTCACCTGCTTCTGGCTCAACTTTTTAAAGTGTTGAGCCAGACTAGACTAAATCTGTTTGTTAACCAGACAACTAGTGAAAACACGGAACATCTTTTCTTTGTCCTTTTGACGATTAAATAAAGGTTTTAATTGCATTTGTTTGTCCCAACATTCTTAGAAATTTACATTAACGGCATTTATCAGACGCTTTTATCCAAAGCGACTTTCATTCCCTACCTACAGGGGGCAGTCTCTCCCTGGAGCAA
>JBBPDE010000031.1:18220236-18235163 GCA_037974605.1 Nannopetersius ansorgii | reverse complement strand
GGACACAAGCGGAAGCGTCTGTCGTTGCTAAGCAACCATCAGCAGCGCTCTTCATTTCCTCCAACAAAAAACCCTTGCTGTAACTCTGCTACAAGATTTATTTACGCAGAAAAGAAAAAAACAGCGTAGTGTTTGGGTGCACCCCATTCTACGCGCACCATTCAGCAGAGCTTTTATTTTTCTTTTGGATCTTCGGATCACATGAGTGCCGAAACTGTGGAGAGGGATCGGTTTGGATCACGGATCAACAGTGATCCGTTGCACTACTACTGTTCATATGTACATATGTGAATCTAACAATACTGATTCTACCATTTGTTGTTATATACTAGCACCATGATAGTGGCAGCATAAATTTCCACACTTTTGCTGGCAAAGTTTAAATTGTGAGCAAAAGTGAGTTAGTGTTAAAATTTACTGAATCTATTTGAGAACCTACTGTAAAAAATGAAGAGAATGGTTTGGTGTTGGTAAGGTAAAGCAGATTGATTGTTTGAAGACTTGCAAAACTTTGAGAAAGTTCAATTTAAGAAAAGTCACTGAATATGGGAACATGTGTACTTTCATATCAATATAGTAGTACAATATATAATTTTCTCATCACCACATAGAGGATGAAAGGTAAAAATATTTCCAACAGCTGAGTGTAGACTCACCCACTTTGTAGTGTACACATCCCTCCATGTCTCCAATTGATGTCCAGCCCTGCCTCTTCTCCACATCAGGGTCATTGTGCAAGATCTTATTCCTCAGCCATGAGAGGTAGTATAACCTCAGCTTGTTCTTTTTACCTGTCAATTTAATAGAATAAGACAAAAGTATAAGAATAAGACAAAAACTGACAAAATATCTTGTCAAATCGTATTACTAGTTACATCATCATTTGCATTAGGATAACACAGTATGTTTGGTTTCTAGTGTAAACCTTCAGTTATTAATAATATAAACATAATCCTTTGGCCATGCAGTTTTGAGCTGGTGCATTTGCCTGGATAAGTACGGTTTTGTAACAAAATAAAACTAAAAACATGCCAAACAGAGTATTACATGATCAGCACTAGCATGGGGTGCTACAGATTTGCAAGCTGATCAACTGTGGCAGCACATTTCAGTTAATTACACTCACTTGATGACTTGATACACCTTATTACAAGTCATACAAATCAGTCAACACAGTGAAAGTTGAGTCTAAATATAACGTGACTCTGATATAAAATCATGTTTAAATGCTGCCCTTAGTGAATAACCCAGTAATATACACCAACAATCCTTTTCATTATGTAATACTTGTATCTGCATCTGCATGTTGCTTACCTTCAACATGCAGATTGGGGTTTACAACTAGACTGCATTTGCGCAAGAATGCGAAGTGTGATTGTGCAGCTGCTTTAGTAACTGTGATTGTTTCTAGCTGGTTGCTATGGTAACTGCAGTGACTGCTTGGGTTTTACAGGCAATGTAAAACAAGAGTTAAATAAACAAGGGTACCAATACTTCCCAGTGAGAGTTGTGCCAAAGAGAGTACCAAAGATCAGAATAAACCAACTATTGCCTTTTTGCCAGATTCTAACCTACAAACGCTACGCACCCCTTCCATATACCTTTCCATATTTACTTTCAGTGACTAAATAAATGAGTAATTTTTTAACCCTATCCAAGAAGTGGCATGTACTCACACAGAGAGAGGCACCCAAAACATTAGTTTAATGGCCAAAAATAGTTTGTGGAAACAAAAAATATTTTGGGTGGCATGTTGGAGGGGGTCATGCCCCCTCCAACACGCCACTTCTTGGATAGGGTTAAAAAATTACTCATTTAATTGGTCACTGAAAGTAAATATGGGACATGAAGGGACATGAAATCACACAGAAAGGACATATAAGAGTTACTGGTGAAGTTTGTTTTAGTTAAGTTAGTTTTTTTATGACATGAACATATAGTTGTTCCTAAGTGCTTAGTGACATCTATAGTAGTGCTTGGTGGGTCTAAGGTTGCCATCTGATGACAGTGAGAGACTCAGCAGTTCTAACGACTAGGAGAAGTGTATTCCCTTACACAGGTGCCAAAACCAAAAGGAGTCCTGATGCTTATCTTCAACCTTCCTGATGATAGGGCAATGCTTTGAATTTTTACGGCATATCTATGACCGCACAAAGAAAGAATGGATCACGGAGCGGGCTAACAATTGCCAAGCATTGATTCATATGTCTGGATTGGCTCCCGATCCTCTAAAATCAAGACAATCTTTAATGCAATTATAGTGTTTTAATGCTGTTCTTACACAATGTCAAACAATGCATCCTCTCTGAGTCAATGAGAGTGTATAGTGTGCCTGGTGTGAATACCCGAGATAGTTATGAGCACATTGAGGCCTTCCAGTACATCCATCTGTTGGAAGCGCCTTCGGGTGATGAGTGAGTAGACTTTACCCTGACCACTGCGGTCTAGCAACCACAGACCGTTCTCTGTACCGACCAGGAGATTCACGCCTTGAAACAGAAAGAAACGGATTATGAAAGAAGTATCTGTTTGTGAAAAGAGATTAAAATTTGCCCATATGTGATATACTGATCATATACAGACATACTGATCTATATAACACTACTTTAGATAGAACTTGCATACAGGAAGTAATATTTGACACCCCATCCCAAATAAAGAAAATGTAGGGCTTACCCCACAGACCAGCACACAGGACCTCAGCATTGAACTTTTTCTTGTATTTGCGTATCTCGGGTGTGTCACTTTGAGGACGGATGTTTGAAGGGTTCACATTGACAATTGAGCCTTTCCTGTGGTTCTGCCTCTTGTACAGCTCAGATTTTACATTGTCTGTGGTTTTCATTTACAAGATGAAGAGATGGGGAGACAGAGAGAGAGGAAAATAGATGCCTTTACTGTTTGTCAACATTTGCTTGTGTGTGCAAGTATAACAACTGACTACTCTAGTCTTTATGCACAACCATCTTCAACTTCACATACAGTCTACTTAAAAATAATGTCAGGAGGACGGACCAGACAACTTTTCACCCGCTGATTTCATCTCGTCCCACAACATTTCTACTCAACTACACAACAATCAGAATTTCACTATGAAAATGACATCAGAACCATTTTCATGCTGTTACATTATCGTTTAATCATTGTATGGTCTTTCCACACCAAGTAATATTCTTCTAACAATTTGAAGAATAAAAAGGTGATTTCAGATTTAATGTTTGTTTTATTTACATTTATATGTAATATTTGTTTTACAAACTCTGTGTGAAAAGGCCTTAAGGTTTTATCCATAAACTGTACTAAATGATGAATTATAATGTAAAATATATTGAAATTTATACATCATGTTACTTTTAATTATGCCTTACTTGGACTATTACTCTGTGGGCTTTGAGGTGGGGAGATTTGTAGCAAGCGTGGATCTATGAAAGGTGTAAATGAGGAGGTAGATGATGAAATGCTCTTCGCACTGGCATTAGGCCTACTTGGTTTCTGAAAACACAAAGATCAAAGATCAACACATAAATTAGAAGAACTTAAGATGACTTTTCACATACTGCTCATGTAATAAAAAATTGGTCATAATATGACTGCTAGACAACAGTAAAGAACATCTTGAATTTAAATTTATGGCACAGCTTTGTTGTTTTGATTTACAGGATTTATCCAAGTTTCTTTCTAATCTTCACAAAGCAGTAATGTATTTATTGCTTTTTACCTTTACACCTAGATGAGTAGAATACAACAAAGTGAGGTTCTCTCATGGTATTGATCATATAAAAATAAACTCAATTTATTTTGACATCTTTTCAAATGCATGGTAGAGGTCACAACCAGTCACTTTGTACATTATTAACAATTATTAGACCAGGCAGTCTTTTACAAAAACAAATAACACTGTGCTAGTCTCTAATTACTGCTCACTGCTGCTACATCAGAAAGTGCTTCAGTGACATCACTGCCTCTAAGACCATCGACACATGCCCCAACCAGGAGCCATGGGTGACTGCTAAGAAACCAAAACACCACCTTCAGATCAGGTGACAAGGCTGCCCAGAATACAGCAAGACCAAACCTGTTCTAGACTATCAGGGCAGCGAAGTACGCACATGCTCAGAAAATCCATGACCACTTCTAGGACAATGGGATGCATGGCACAGGTGGAATGGCATCTAGGTCATCACCATCTACAAGGCATAGTCACCTATCTGTGATGGTGAGGCCTCCCTTCCAGATGTGCTGAATAATTTATAGTCTGGGGCATAAAATAACAGGGCAGTGAGGGCCACCCTTCCCTGCAACGACCAGGCATTCTGTCTGACCATGGTTGATGTGAGGTAAACTCTGCTTAGAGTCAAGCCTCCAAAGGCTGCTAGACCAGACAACATTTCTGGTCAAGTGCTCAGGGCATGTGGAGACCAGCTGGCAGATGTTCTCACAGACAGCAGTATCTCTCCACCAATGTGCTTACAAGCCAATACCATCATCCCTGGAAGAAGTAATCATGAAGTGGTTCAAAAGGCTTATAAAATCACAGCTGCCTCCCTCACTGCACCCGGCTGGGTATAGGATGAAAAAATAAAACTCCTCAATTACTGCATTTTGGAACAAAGCCCTTTATATATTGTATACATTTGCCTTAGTACGTGCCCTGAAAATACTCAACAAAGTGAAGTAATTCAACAAAAAAACTGCAGATTAAAGAAATGAAATAACATAGCATCCTAAAGTTCAATTTTTTACTCTGTGAGCTAAATCTTATCCTAATCAGCTTCTTAATAGTGTGGATGCCATACCTCAGAGCTGGGGCTCCATCCAGTAGGAGACTGAGGGCAGATGAGATCATTCAGAACCAGACCTTGGTGTTCATGGTTCTTTTGCAAGATGTCAGGGAGAAGGTAGTTGTCATTCGATTTTAATCCAACATTCCTGCTGCAAGCCTCCGCCTTAGAGGGTGACACAATCTGTGAAAGAAAAGGTAACACAGTGTTGGAACAAAACAATCTATCTCCAAAAAATAAGTTTACAGAAGACTTATATTCACTTAGATAATCAACCCCAAAATGTGGTATGCTTACTGCCCATTCAAGACTTTCAGATGCAGAGGATGCCCTCTAGTGTTCAGTGCATACAGTATGTTTTCAGATCCTTTAAAGTTTTCTATTTTTGTTGTTTTGACTTAAAATAATTTTTTTCCCAATCACTGTTTTCCCTCACCAAGCTACACACAACCCTTCACAACAAAATAGCAAAAAGAGGACTATGAACCTCTTTGTGACATTTCACAAATCCATTAATGAACATTTTTTTCTGTCTGGCACAGTGCAAGATCCTGCTGAAATAGGCCAATGCTAGGGAATATGGAGCAATAAAGAAGTACTCGGTAAGCAAGAATGTTTATGCATTTTTTGTGTCAAAGTAACATCTATATGAATGCCAGGATCCAGGGTTTCCTAGCGCAACACTGAATCACACTGCCTTTGTTAGCTTGTCTTCTTCCTATAGCAAGACCAGGGGCCATCTCTTCCCAAGGAAAGTGATGCACACACACATATTTTGTCCCCAATGTGTGTATGGGCAAGAAATATTGTCCAGCAAACCTGATATTCCCTTCAACCTGCTCTCTATCACCCATTGTGAGGAATGTCGACAAGGCCATTGAATGAGTATATGATGAGATAACCTACACTACACTACACTAGCCAACTGCCCCCAGAGTTAAGTCCCTACCGAGATGAGAGATTAACTGATCCAATTTTCCCACACTAGCCCTGCTGCAAGACACCTCAGTATCGCCCACACTCCCACTCTATGAAGGTCTTGGCAGACAAATATTGCTTTGGATATACCCTTTGCTCCTGTGTTTGGACAAATTCTATTTTTGGATTGCCTCTTTGATATGTATTCTCATTCCTCCTGTAATGTTAAGCCTTCAAGAAACCAGATACATAAGTTAATGTTTCTACAGAGTTATTAAAAAGAACATTAATAGAACACAGTCATCACATTTGTTTTAAATGAAATGATGAGTTGTTAGTGATTATATCATGCTCTTCTTTTTCCCTATATAGCTGGTACTATACTCTTCCTGATTGTCATGGTAACATAACACATATCAAAGTATTTATTGTCTTGACTTTGTTACATTGGCGAATACTAAAGTAAGTGGTTAAAAATACAATTCCCAATTGCCTAAGTGATTGGTGGCCTGTTGCCAGGCTTCATTAGTGGATACTGTCATAACATAATATTCAGAAGCTTTACGGAGCAGCAACATATTTTTAATCCATGTCTAGGTGTGTGTACATTTTAAAGATGAATACATTACCTGTGGGCTACGATTGCTGACAATTTTGCTGTTTTTATTACTCAGCGATGATCTGTGTGTAAATAAATAAATAATGAATGATAAATGATTCAAACAGTGCAATATGTTAACATTATCAAGCATTTATCATAAGTTGATTTTGACAAAAACTGTTATTATTCATCTGTGTCTATTTGGTTAAATATTGAACTATGTAATGCTATTTCACATTAAAATTGTTATATACAACATAATTGTAAAAATGTCTCTTGATATCCAAGAGTCTTAATCATCTTCAGCTGCTTAAATGAGATCATTTTTGGGTGTGTGAACCAGGGCCACATAATTAATTATGCTCAGCAATTGTCCATATCTGATGAGCAAAAGCTTGGTGGAACACGTAAAAAAGTGAAAAATAAAAAAAAATGAAAGGACCCTTTGTCAACCACGTATTATTTTTTTATTACGTATGGAATTCTACAAATACATTGTAATCGCACATTAAAGCTTGCAAACATATTCCAAACTTCTTTTCACTTCTATTCTTTTCATATAAATGCCAATTATGCAGAGGTGCTCAAACTTTCGCACCTTTTCAATTTTTTAAAAAATCAGTAGGAATTATTTTTTAAACACGGAGACACCTGCAGCACATGGCCCATTGCACAATTTGATAAACCTTTTTGCAGAAAAGAAGAAAAAAGATGATGAATAGACTCACCTGCTTTTTTCATCATCATCACTGCTCCCTATTTCATCACTAGAGGTAGATTCCTCTGTAGGTTTTACAAATGGACTGAGGACAGAGTTTTGCCTGGAGCTCAGATGAAACTCCTTAGAGGAAATATAAACAGTGTTAATACTGTATAGTGGTGAAAGATACTGAATAAAGGTTCCCTTCAAAATGTTTAATAGATTCTTTTAACCCTATGCATTTGCATATTTTTTTTCTGGGAGGGTGCCTGTGTAAAATGTGCATGTCACTATTGTTTTATACTGTTGACCACACTTGCTTCAAAATTCCAAAACTAAAAAAATGTTTGGAGAAAATTAAAAATAATACATAAAAATAATTTATTATACCATGGAAATGTTAAACTGCATTTTACAACTACAGCAATAGTTGTGCAGACAGGATTCCGGTCTGGGGCCCCCTTGATGGTCAGGGCCCTATGTGGATGCGTACTTCGTGTATGCCTTTGAATGGCCCTGATAGTGTGTGCATGTGTGAGCTCTGTTTCATCCTATCAGCAAACCTAACCAGGAGTGAAGCTGCAGGGATAGAGCACACTGAATAGCTGCTATACAAACAATATTGTACTTACAACACATATAGAACGACATATGAAACTGAGGAGTAAACAAAAATAATATTGTCTTTTAAATTCCTCACTAAAGCCCATACTGTGCTTTGAAGTAACTTTGAACACTCTTGGCATTCTCTTGAGCAGCTCCTTGAGGGATGCTTTCCAACAGGCTTGAAACATTCCTCATGCTGAATATTCTATACATGCTTAAAACTTACTGGCACCCTGAAACTAACCGGGTGAAGAGGTGTATAAAAAATTATTTTATACCTAACTTTGTTAATATTTGTCTTACAACTATTTCAATTATCTAAAAGAACAACATCTTCATAATAATTTAACAGAATATTCAATGGACACCAATATTTGGTGAAAGTTCTTATGATTTATTTTGTTTAATTAAGAAAATTAATAAAAACTGAATTGCTATTTGACATTTGTCAAAGCTGAATTTTAATACAGCTAAACCAGTATATTTGTTTTAGAACACGTTTCAAAAACCAAAAATGATTTTTAGACATAAACATCAAAGTAGACCATGCCAAACATGTTTATTCACTATAGACGAACAACACACATATGATAAACAAATGTAAAGCTAGAATCCTAAAATTTAAGTAATGGCAAGTTGAAATAAACAGTAGAACAACCTAAACATACCTGATACTGTAACGACGTTCCTGAACATGCATCTGGAAAGTGCTTGAATGGATGGTTGTGACTAGAGTGAGAACTTTCTGGCTGATAGTAACCTGTAAGACATTAGGAGAATCTATGATTGTTAACATCTTATTTATGTGAGAATGTGTCTCCTCTGTAGTTTGGCACCCGCACATTTGTGATGTGGTAAAAAAAACGCTTATAAATGACTACTTTTGTAGTCTTGTCACGGCTGCCTCGCCCCCTCCACGTAGACGCTGTTCCCTTTCGCCAGAATATTAGTTTTCCCCGTTATGTCTTCTCTTTTTCTTTCCATGCCCTGTCTGCCCTTGTCCCAATACCCCTCCATTGTTTCCTTCCTCCCTTGGTCCCTTCCTCCCTTTTGAGTTTCCCAGCATTGATTCATACCACTCCCGCCTGATCTGTTACACCTGTGTCTCATTCTGTTGATCCCTGTCTCACCTGTCTCTCCTTCACCCTCCTGTATTTAAAGGCCAGTCTGACCATGAGTCTACATGCCTGTATTTGCTCTCTTATGGTGTATGTTGCGGTTGGATTTTTTTTTGCCCTGTTGTGTTTGCTAAATGTTCTGTGTCTTTTTTCGTTACAGACTCGTGCTCCGGCCGTTTGAAGCTTAACCTCTGCGTTCTCTGAGGTGTCACTTCGGCTTCGTGCCTGCTGTTAATGCCAGCCCTGCCTTTTGTTCTTTTGGTTTTGCCGAAGCATGGGTCCCAGCCTCAGCCTACTTTTTTTTTTTTCTTTGTGATCTGCCTGAGCCGGGGTTCTCCCGTTTCACCCTGTGTTGTGTTATTTTGTGCTGGACATTACACCCCGGTTATTTTCTGTTCAACATTGTGTCCTCTCCTCTTCCTGAAGTGCACCCATGACAAGTCTAAACCCTAAATATGCCCCAAATGTGCTCCCAAAACACTTTAATTTCATTTTAAACTCAACTTAATACATTACCCTTAAAATAAAAGTAAAGGTGAACCTGTGTACATGCTATACATTTTACAGTCCGCATTTTTTTTGCTTTTTTGATGTCCGGGCCCCTCCTTCTCGTGCTGGGTTGCTAAGCACCTGCCCTAACATAAATCCTGCAAGAGGTTTGAAAGTAGCCAATGCGTGATTTGTTTTTCCTTGGTGCTGACTGGCGGCTGCCCAGAATTTCCCCCTTGGAGGGTCTCGAGTGCTCTCGTTTTTTGCTTTGTTCTTTTTAAAGCCCTGTATTTTTATTCCTGTAAATTAAATGAATTTATTACTGTATTTAACTGCTCAATGAAAACAACAGCGCATATCAAAGAAAATGCATGTGCATGAATTACAGTACTGTGACGAGCTGTCCCGACAGGACTGGCTCCCATGAGCCTTTGCAGTAAGAGTGAGTGGCCGTTTGACATTTGTTTATGTGTTTTTTTGAGTGTTGGGGGGGTAGTTATTGAACGTAGTATAGAATGTGTGTTTTGTGAGTTCTTGCCAGTCACCCTCCTCCAGAGTGTTGGCTAATGCTAACATTTTTTTAACAATAATGTTTTCTGATTCAGATTATTTATTTACCTTTCTTTTTAGGTTTTTAGGTTTTTCACTATATGAGGGTGCTCTTGGAACGTAACCCCTGCGAAAGTGGGGGATTCAATGACAGCTAGAATAACATAAACGTAAGACAAATTCTGCTAAATAAAATTATATAAAAAAAGCAACAAATTCTACGATATAAAATTATGAGGCATTATTTTAGGCATTATAAGGTAATATAAGGTATTATTAAAGGTACATTTCACAATTTCTACATTGAGGGACTCACACAAACACATACCTGACCCACAAAGGCCGCTCTGAGAAGCTGGGGATGGTACCCTTTTCTGCACAGGAGACTGTAGGCCACCACTATAGGCAATAAATAAAAAAGAAAAATTGAAGCAAAATAAAAAGAATACATATGACTGTTAATATCAAGACAAGGAAAGAGCTGCAGAGCCATGTAGTTATAAAAAAAGTTATAAAAAAATAATGAATGGATCACTGCTAACAGACAGCATTAGCAGCATATCAAAGCTCAGATTGAACATAAACTTACTGAGATGTAGTTCTGTGGTTGCTCGTCGGCTTTTTGCAGTAAAATTTTGAAGTTGTACGCTCTGGAACCTTTTGAAAATACAGTTCAGACATTATTGACAACGAACATGTTCTATTTGTGTAACTGATGTTTTTGGATCAAAACTCATGAGGCATTTTACATTATATTTATATTTTAAGTTGGTATAAACGTCACTAAAGTGTCAAAAATAATGTCCTGTGTCTGGTACACAGTTTTTTTCAAGGTTTTTTTTAGACTAATGTGGTTTTCTAACCTGCTGACAGCCTTTCCATCCTGCCTATATGTGTCACATAAGGGAAGGAAGACACCACCCATTAAAAAAGGAAGCTGTTTTTAACCAAAGTTTCATAGGGTCCCAGAAGCCACAGACTTTTGCACAGCTGTTAGGTTCAGCATGTAGATTCATAATTTAAGTATCTGCGTTAAATGCAGTGAAGACCTCAAAAGCAGTATGCTTGATTTTGATGTCATGAAACTGTAGTAACATTTGTAACAATGTAGTCATATTTAGAAAAGTACTAGGGCTGGCCACGATAGCATTCTACAGGTTGTTTCCCTAATACTTCTCTTAAAAACAATACAATTATTTGATCCTATGCTGAATTTGTAAGTTTGCTGACTTACCAAAAAATGAGCACATTCTAATTTATGAGGTAGTTTCATTTTTATGGAGAGAGACCATATCAACCACAAATCAAGAAAACACATGTTACATAAAAGTTATAAATTGATTTGCACGTCTGGCTCTCACAGATTGCTGGTGTGCCCATATTTGCACACACATTACAATCATTCTATCAATTACAGGTACTCCTGATCTTAAGCCGTTATGTGTATAAAGCACCCCTGTCTACAGAGTCATTTATCGTTTCTTCCATTCCAACCTCTCCACCACCATGGGCAAGACCAAAAAGCTGTAAAAGGGGGCTGTCTCAAGGGGTGAGGACGATCATGAGAAAGGTGAGGGATCAGCCCAGAACTACACGGGAGGAGCTTGTTAATGATCTGAAGGCAGTTCGGACCACAGTCACTAAGAACACCATTGGTAATACACTACATCATAATGAATTGAAATCTTGCAGTGTCTGCTCAAGGGGGTACAGCCAATTTTAAGTTCACCAGTGCACATCTAAATGATTCAGAGAAGGCTTGGGAGAAAGTGCTGTGGTCAGATGAGACCAAACTGAGCTCTTTGGCATCAACTTTACGCTCCATGTTAGAAGGAAGAGAAATGCTGAGTATGAGCTGAGTTGAGATCAACTGTTTGCGCTGTGCCCAGCGGACAGACACGAGGAGGAAGAGACGGGGGTGTTGAGATGGGAGGGAGCATCGTAGCGCGAGAAGTAGATGATACAGACAATCTCTCCGCTCTGTAGACATGGAAAATGTGAGATCTCTCCCTAACAAGATGGACGAGCTTAATTACTTGGTTGTATAGTGTACATTTTGTACTGTACTGTTGGTATTTTATTTTCATTTTATTTTATTCTATTGTTTTCTTCATTTTTGCTGTTCCTAACTTTGTACTGTTCATTTTTTGCCATGACAAAGCAAATTTTCCACTTGTTTGATCTTATCTTATCTTATCATTTTATCTTATCTTAGTTGAGGCAGATATATCATTATGTCAGAAAAGTAAAGCGGCCCCTTATAGTCCCATGTGAGCACACCAAAGCACAGCACACAGTGTGAACAATGTGAAATTCTTTCTATGTGTTTAACCTATTCACCAAGTGAAGCAGGGGGCAGCCACTAACACTGAGCTGGCTGTATCTTGCTCCAGGGTGGTGCTAATAGCAGTCTTGCAATTCAAACCCACAACCTTCCGTTCACAGGGGCAACTCCCTAACCACCAGGCCACCAGCTGCCCCAAGATAGCAAACTGTCACTAGGACAGCAACACTGATATAGTTATTTCAACTTGTAAATCTTTGTTCATCTATATGTTTTCGCAATTATTTTAGCAGCCAAGCTCACATTCCTCTGCTAATTTATTGGTGCAGTTCAAACACGAGTGAAATAACTTCAGTCTCATTTATCATTGATGACATTGACAACTCTGAGACTTTTCAGTGTAAAGCCTGCGTTTACCTGGGTATGAGATGATTAATATAGCCTAATATTATGTCTATTGTTATGCAGTTGCCTTTCTCTTCTAGTTTAAATGTACAACAATTTGTTTAAAAAAATAGAAAAACAGAATCTTTGTGACCTGAGTGTTAGAGTGACTGGGACTTTTTTCATTCAAAACAAATCGCACACTCCGTGTGTGGTGGTGTGTGTACTAACCTTAGGAGGATACTCATCAGGACAAGGGAAAAATACATCATCCACTGTGTTTGACAGCCTTGGGCTGACCATTTCAGACGAGGAGTTACTGTGTACATTATCTCCACTGCAGAACATGTTGGTGTTCTGCAAAATAATTTCAAGTTAGTCAGTATTCTTATTCCTTTGAGAATCAAATATCTCATTTGAAAATATTATTTATGGGTGGTTTTTAAATACTATTTGTATTTCAAAATAAAAACATACGAAATAAAAAAGAAGAAAATTACTTGTGAAGCACCCTTGCTTGATCATTTGATCACTACTGGTACCTGAATAACAGCTCTTTGGAGGATTGGTGTACAGGGACTGGAGTTTCTTCCTGAGCTCAGTCTTGGCTGGATATGTATCGAAAATCCTACATCTGCGTTGTTCAGATTACCATGCTGGCTCTTCAGACCTTGCAATTTGTCCTCTATCTAAAGATCAATATGAATAACATAAAATACTGCTTACTGAACAGTACAGTCTGATCAAAAAGGGGGTGTTTTAGATTGGATACTGTGATTTACACAGTGCTGTGTAATGTGATGTATGTTGTCCTGAAACGTTGTATTGATTACTATTTTTCCACTTTCTTTAGGACACTCATGTCTGCACTTATGCAGTGTTGTCTACTTTTGTTCTGTGTGTTGCCTCGCAAATCCTGAATCAGAATAAAATGATTTTAATAATTATAATAAAAGTTCAAACATCAGATGACATGCCTTGATGGGGAAAAGAAAGAGCTTCTGGTTGACTACATTTCTTTCAAATCATGTGGCAAACTGGTTGACAGGAAATGTCTTGCCAGGCCAGGATAAAGATTACTGTAACGGTTCGGCCAGTGGCCGGTGAGGGCCACTGCTTCTGAGTTGGTTTTTCTGTTCTGTTTGTTCATGTTCTAGGGTCTTTTTTTTATATGCCTGTCTGTTTTGTTCTATGGTCACGTGCTTTAGTTCTCAGCTGTTTTCTGTTCATGTGTCACGTTACTTTGAGTTCCAGCTGGTTTGTGTCTTCCCCTGATCACTGTCTGTATTTAAGTTCCGTTTTGGGTTACCTCACTATCGGTCCATCGTCTTTAGCACGTCATAGCGCAGCTCTGTTAGTTAGCCGTTAACAGATCTTGTTCCTGATTCTCGTTCCTGGTGGCCCAGGAACCCGTTTCTGTTTATTCTTGTTTTCGTTAATAAAAGTTTATCAACATGGATCCCTGGTCTGCACCCATTGGTTATGCACATCCGAGGGGGACTAGCACCCCCGGATGTGACAGTTACTAAAATGAAGCATATTAACCTCTGTCATCCAGCAACAGTACTTGTTTAATGAATAACACAAGTGAAATTAGTGGCCTACTAAAATATAACCAGACTAAAGCACCTGGCAAAGCTGCATTCACTGCAGCTAACTAGCCTTTAAGCTTCAAGAAATGTCACTAAACCACAACTAAATGCTATAGTTGTACTATATACTAGTATAGACAATATGTCATCCAGCATGAGTTGTGTACATATATTTCTTCCATTGTGTCTCATTAATCCTGTGCTAGAATCAGTTTTAATTGGCTATGGTGCAAGGCAATAAAGCTGACCTAATGTACCCTAATCTAACACAGTTAACAGAGAATTTCTGCTTAAACTCATGCATATGTGTCACATGTATAACCGTAGGTAGTATATGACTCTGAGCTCATGCCTTCAGAAAACCTATTCGATGTAAGTCCCATTTTAAAGAATGAAAATGTCTCTTTACCTTGTCAGGAAATGGACCTAAATGCCAGGATTCAACATCAGCCCTCAGTCTTCCAGAATTTTCAGGCTGGATATTCAAGAGCAAAATTAGAAGCAAGGACACGATTCACTGCAACTTCTGCTCACCCTTAACTGGATTTGAGGGTAAAATGTGCAATATTCAATGTTTTATGCCTTTCATGAAACTCCTGTTTTAAATTTTTCATTCAGAGAATTAGGCTGGATATAATTAAATAGGTTACTAATGTATTTCGTTCTTCCACGGACAGCAGTGGAATAATCTATTTGGATTCTGACATGCAAAGAAACAAAGAATAAAATGGTAAAAATAAATAAAATAATATTTAACACAACAATCATGGACATTAAATGTGCAGAAGATGAAATAAAAACTGGCCATTAAAACGTTTGCTGTATATTGATATTGAGTCGAAACATAAAATTGCATCAATTTAGCAGTGGAAATAGTATACGAAGGAGAAACGAGAGAGTATATA
>JBBPDE010000031.1:18209672-18220136 GCA_037974605.1 Nannopetersius ansorgii | reverse complement strand
TTATACTATACAGCACAGTTTGGACAAAACAGCATATTGCAATTTCAGTGAAAGCTAATTGTATTTGATGGATAATGTACTTTCATTCATTCCAAAACCAAAATAATATCTGTACTTAGTCAGTATGTTTGCAGCACATAAAACATCTAATAATCAGTAATTAGAGGCTAACCTGCACATTGAACTGTGTAAATAAGCACTGTGATAATGCTTAATATTGTGATATTGCATATTGCTTCCACTGTGATATTCTTATTGCAGTGGCTAAAGTAATGCTAATGCTTAAGGAATGCCATTGTGCATCTATAGTATGCGTAAAAAAGCTGTAGAGGAGGTTCTGAGCAGTCGTGTGTGTGTGTGTGTGTGTGTGTGTGTGTGTGTGTGTGTGTGTGTGTGTGTGTGAGAGAGTATGCACAAACAAAGACGCAACTGACGGATTTTGTCAAAGTGATGATTTGTCAAAGCAGGAAAATTGAAAGCACTGCGTCAACATTTGACAAATTATAAACTACTCCTATACAATCACACAGGTCTAATGTCATTCTATGCTCTTACATTAACTGACTAATTTAACTTTATCAGGAAATAGGCAGATACAAACACCAGCAAGCAAACTCAGCTAGCAAAAAAAGGCGAAGATTTAACACAATCAAACCAATTAGTGTTATATACATTATTTTTCTAATAATGTTAATACCTAGCAGTGGACATAAGTGAAACTCATTTTCTCTTACCTGTTTCTCGACATTCCGTTTTGTGCTCTCCTCTTGTAGGTTTCTTTCATTGGAATCAGGCTCTTCTTGCCACAACAGCTCCTGGAGCTCTGACCACTGAAGTGCCTGTATCTGCCTTTTCTGCTGCTGTGATAGACACACACACACACACACACACACACACACACACACACACACTTTTAAACATTCCATACTGCTTAAAATTTAATACGATAAAACTGTTCATAATCTATGAGCTTACTCTGAATTATAATTCATAATAAAAGGTGCTCCAAGGTTTTACAGCGGTCTTACAATTTTCAACTTTGACTATTTCTGTGGACTAGTTCAAAGCTCAGAAGAGCTATTTCTAATATTCTGCTCATAAACAACCTGTCACCCATACATCTTCAAAGAATTTTCTTTGCTCTTGTTGATGCTCAATCCTCCTCTGTCTATCAGCAACTAACTGCTTCTTGTAGCGCTCCTGATCCTGAAGCTGACGCTGGAGGAGCTGGGCCTCGGAGCGGCCTTTATTCTCCTGCTGGAGCCGGAGGAACTCTCGCCTCAATGTGGATTCTCCAGGAAGGCTGACTGTAGAGCTAGAGATATTGAAAGAAAACATAAGAACACTTGTATGGCCAGGACATTTTGTCTAAAAAATGTATGAATACAAGAACACTAACACAATAATATTTAAAGTCAATGACATATGGCACAACAGAGTCACTGGGAAACGACATAAGGTTGAGCATCTGGTGGTACAGCCATGTCACTGTGAAGAAGCTTTTCATCTGCAAGGCCTGAATATGGTTACATAAAACAGAACTCTGTAAGTCTGGATACTGCACTGTTGCTGTTTATCTTCCGCACTGGTTGCTAAGACTCTTGATATAAAGTGGACATGAATTCATGCATACCTGGGTTCTCCCTCATCTTCATTCATTTCATCCTCCTCATTGTCACTTCCACTGTATTCATATTCGGTCTCATCTGTTATTCATGGATATTAAAAAAAACCAAAAACATAATGGTTAAGATTGTGAGGAAATGCACTAAAAGCAATGAAATATTTACTATTGCCAAATCTCATATTAGGAATTACCATTGAATGATACTAAGCCACATACATATCAAGTTTAGATAATTTGCTTTACTGAGCATGCAAATATTACAGTAAATGTAGAATATATTTGAAAAATAATAACCTGACCTCACAATTGAAAAATGTTCTCTGTATTTATTATGCATATGGTATTAAAGGCACTTAAGAGTTAATCAGCTTGTAAGTGATGCTTGAGACAGAATCAGTGGATCAAAAACAGAATATGTTTATTCATGCGCACATATAACATCTGTTATTCTAAGTATCTGGTATTATTCAGGTCTCACCTTTCTCTCCTTTCCTCTTCCTAGTTCTGTCCAGGTGGTCTCTGAGCATTATACACACTTGCCTTTCATTCAAGTCTGAAATAAAGGGATGGCGTAGAAGAGTCTCAGTGCATGGCCTGTGAAGGTAGTTCTTGACCAGACAGCTGTCCATAAAGGTCACAAACTTCTTAGACCTTAAAGATGAACATACACAACATGCAAGAGGTCGGATTACAGATGTATTATGACAAAAGCGTTTACTTCTCAGAGGAAATCCAATCTGAAAGCTCAAGTTACACAGGGAAACATTTGACTTTACTCTCTCAACTTTAAGTATTAGCTGATTTAAAATCTATTTTGTTCCAAGTTTATTTTTCATTGAATTTTAACCACTTGGCACCTAGCATTTAAGCTATGTCAAAAGTGGAAAACAAAAAGTGGAAATAATGACATGTTAGTTTGTTCTACAAGTCAGCCTTCTCTGGGCCAACCTTACTTTGATGCAAATGTTCAGGTGAGGAGTGCAAATGTCTGTAGCATCATACCATTTTTTAGATTTAAGTTTTGGGGGTGGATTGCGTGGAATGAGAAAGAGGGCTCTCATTGGATGCATATCACACAGGGCTGTGAAGAAATACAAGGAAAACAAGTGTTAGAAATCTTGACCTAAGGTAACTTAGACCAAAATGTATGTGGCATATTTTATCTGAGGACCATTGGTCCTTTCATTGCAAACTATTTTAGAATATCTAAAAAAATGTTTTCAAACACATATAGTGAAACTCACGTGGTGCACCCTCTGCCATTTCCAAAGCTGTGATACCCAGAGACCACAGATCACTCTATAATAAGAAACAACCAAAAGACGGATATCTAATATCAATTTCACATAGAAGTGGACCTAAATAAACAAGTCAAGACAAATTCTTCTAATATGCATATAATATATTATTTATTTATAATTTTTAATTTTACATTGAATATTTCAAGTGGAAAAAAACATTACAGGTGCAGGCTGCAGCTTCTCCAAAAGCTAATATGATATTGATGTTAAGATTTTTTAGCAAAATACTTCTGGATCTTCGTTCTATTGTCATTACAACAACACGTTTTTTAACTGACAAGCAAATCACTTTTTTTTAAATTAACAAGCAAGGTAAAATGTGGGAGGAGCACAGAATTAAAGACCCGCAAACTAGTTCAGACTGGTTTTACAAGAGCCCTAGCAACACTACATGGCATTTAGGGTGTTAATACAGGGGGTTCTCATGTTACACCACAGATACGTTCCCTCGACAGTGATGTAACTTGAATTTTGCCCTAGCCTAAGTCTCTTAATTATCCTAACACAGTTGTAAAATTATAAAAACTAAAAACTAAGCCACAGAAAAAGGAAAACTGCCTTACTCATAATGCCGTGTTACTGTGTATTCTACCACTGCACACAACCAAAGAAGTTCACCCATGTAGTTCATAAGCATGAGGCTAACGGTGTAAGCCAAGTGGGAGTAGGAGTGAGCGTTGTAAACTTGAAACGTTGCATGTCAAGGCTATTGTAACTCGAGGACCCCCTGTATTCTGAGACACTTGGTTTGTACTGCATTTTCCACCACCATTGTCCAAAGCATTTCTCCAAATCAACATATCAATAGCTAATTTTTCATGGAGGATCGAGATCAAATTTCATCCTTACTTACTTAATTAACTCATTCCTTACTTAATTTTTTTTAACCTAATAAATACATGATAAGAAGTACACACCCTATTTAACTTAAGAATTATTTAAAAATTATTGTTACCAAAGACACTGGCCAGTGTAAAGGTATCACAGTTTTATTTTGGTAAAAGGAAAACTCCAAATGTACAATTCAAATGAACGATTGTATGTTGAGTGTCATGTCTTACACAAAGTACTCACTCTGTAGTCATATGTAGATTTTGGGTTCTCATCACAAGCAATCACTTCGGGCGCCATCCAATATGGTGTCCCAATGAACGTGTTTCTTCTTCCAATTGTCCTATCCAGCTGGGCACTCACACCAAAATCCACTGGTATCAGAAAATGTGCAGTCAGAAAACAATTTTATATTAAATGTTTATGGTTTTAAAAGTAGTACTATGTTGTAAAGGAAGTTAATTTTTCATAATAGGAGACAAGTCTGAAAAACTTCCAAATGATAAATAAAAGCTATGAATAGTCCCATCTGTTCCTCCTCCTTACCTAGTTTAACCTCTGCATTCTCAGTCAGCAACACATTCTGTCCTTTGATGTCACGATGGATGACATGGTGTGAGTGGAGATGAGCTAGACCCTAAATTGTGGGACAGTGTCAAAAGCACTCATACCAATATTGATGGACAGAAAAATGCACTCAGATATGGGATGTAACTTCAGTAACCACGCATAAATGGTTCTAATCTTTCTGTTTTTTAAAAAAATGAAATGTTATATTTCATTTTAAACTAAGCTCTTGTTAAAAACCCATTGTTAAAATTACAGCTATTTTGCATTATATTGCAGGTGACACACTCACTCTAAGGACTTCTCTGCAGATGTAGGCAATCCAGTCTTCTTTTAGACAGTTCCCTTTGGTTTTCTTTACCAGATCTGTAACTGAGCCAGCTCCACAATACTCCATCACAAGCTGTTAAGTGCATTTTAACAGAAAGTATAGACAACAATAGAACAAAAGGTTCACAATGTTGTTTCTTGCAATGTATTATGCAAAGTGTACACCATGTAAATGCTTTCTATGATACTTTTAACAAAAAAATTATTAAATTTAATGTACAGAATGAAAATTGAATCTAAATGAAAATACATTTTACACAGGGAGAAAATAAGTATTTGAGTATATACATACATATATATATATAAGTTAAATATTGTAGACTTTGTAAAATTACAGGCAAATGACCAAGTTACATAAGTATTTAATATATAACATCTTAAACTTTTATTTTATGAATTTTCATCTTTGTTTGTTTTCAGGAAAAAAAATCGCATATAGTTGCGTAGCCTTTAAAGAGTTCTGTATACCTTAAGTGAACATTGAACGGGCTATTTCGATCATCACACACCATCATGAGAACCTAAATTTATTTGGAACACTGACCATATACATGAAGATGATCCAAGACAGACTAACATCTCTAGACAGAGAAGACTAAGAGAACTTACAACAACAAAAAAACAACCCAAAAGCCACAAACTAACAACCATCCTGTCTAGCTTCCTTCCTTATGAAAACAAATGTGAGGAAAAGGGGTCACTCACCCATAACTGGTCATCCTGACCTGCAGGAATTTTCTTCACAAAAGCACCATAGTATGTGGCTATGTTCCTGTGATGAGAATATGACTTCAGCATGTTTATCTCAAGTTTGATCTCTTCCTCCTCCTCCTGCAAACAGTCAAGAGAACAAATGAAAACATAAACGTAGCTCACACTAATTCAATTCAATAGAACCAGTGTCTTACAAGAGTGTATTAAACAATACTTTTTACCACTGATAATTGACAATTAATAATTTAACAATAAATGTGGTTGAACTGCTACCTATAGACTTGTGTATCATGACACACTGATCTATTTTCACACCAACTGGTATAAATGGATATACAAATAAAGATGGATAGAAACAACAGTCATTTAATCTAAAAAACAGTCCATAGCAATGCGTTTCCAGATCATTTAAAAGCAGTAAGTAGTGATCTTCAAAAAACAAACAAATAAAAGTTCAAACATAAATGGAAATAGGTAAACAGCAATAAACAGCTGGTCTGCAATAAACCTGCACTCTCAGAATACTAATCTAGCAAACTTCTACTGAGCTGTTTATCAACTATGAACATAGTAGGTGACAGTACAGAACAACTTCAGAAAGTTCACCAAAAACAGTAACATAGGCTTTACGGAATGACCTCCTTCCACCAAAACCTTCAAAGCCCATAGTACCATAGTATCTTTTTTAATGTGTTTGTCTATTGTGGCTTCCAGCCCGTGAAATATCTTCACTTGTTTTCTCCCTCATTCTGCATCTTTCCCCACATGTATATTGTATACATCTTGTATGATATTGTAATTAAACTAGCCTTTGGCCCACAAACCAAAAATGGGTGTTTTTTTATTACCCAAGAGAAATAAGATTGAACTTTCCTTATGTAAACACAACTTCCATCAGAACTTTTACTGATTGACAAGGAAGGAAATAATGTGACACTGGGCTAGCACCAGCTCTTAAATAGCTTTTATAACAGCACCTGCTCATTTCATAGACATAGTGCTGTCTTTGAATTACTACTGCTCTCCAATTAACTTGGAACTGAAAGTAGGCATCCACTACATGGTCTATAGCAGTTTCACCCACCTCTGTCACATCCATGACCTTGACAGCAGCCAGTTGCCCTGTTTTGACATGTCGACCCTGTAAAAGCAGAAGAACAACAGCCATTGAGGTTAAAAACCATCTTCAAATATGCAAAGAAATGTCTTTGGATATTTAATCTTTTCATCATGGCAGGTTTCATGCTTATTGCAGTATACATTTAATTCAGTCACATCACAGCAAATTAAACAATTGTCCTGCTGTTTAAAAAAGTTATTTAATAAGCTACTGAACTACAAGCTACCCAGATAACGCTTTGTAATAATTGATAGTAAAGTTTCTTCACATTCACCCATGTGTGTTTGTCTTATTTTTACAATTAGGAAAATGGTATATATTGTTAGGAGTGAACAAAAGGTAGACTTGTATAATGAGATGCAGAATTAGCTACTTGTTTTTGAGCTAGAGATGAAAACCGAAAATGGCTGAAAAACAAAACCGAAACACCAATTATTATTATTAGTATTAATTTATTCAAATTTAGCATTCAAACAACTCACAATATAAAATAAAATTTGAAATAAAATATTTTGGTCCCACTTATGAATAGCCTAAAATAAGAAATATTATACAATGAAATATCTTCTCTGATAAAACAAGTATTCAAGAGCATTTTAATATTCTGAATGAAGTGCATGAACAAAGTGCATTCAGAACAAGCGCTTTAAAAAGAAACTATGTTTCTTTGTATCTTTTAACCATTCCTTCAGCATAAAAACCCACAACACTCATGTACTCCTACTACTTTTCAAATCCATGAATCAAATCCAGGACAAGACACAGAGCAGGCTTCTTCTTCTTCTTCTTCTGTTTATGGTGGTTGACAACATTTCAGTGCATTACCACCACGGTCAGGCTGGTGTATAGTTCGGTTCTCAAAAAAAAAATAAAGGTATATCGCATCTAGTGACCCATCACTGGAATGGATAGAACAGAAAGTAAATCTTCCAGCTCTGTCAGCATCGAAAAGCAGTTGTTCACATGGACTATTCGTGGTACTGGAATGTAGGTGGAGAGCCTACCACAAAACAACCACATGTGAGATACTTCCATCCGACATGGTGATAATCACCTGTGATGATGCCGGCAGAGAATCAAGGAGATCCTCATTGTCTTCTATTCAAAAGAGCAGGGAGATACTTCTTTCTAACTCAGATATCTTCTGGTTCCGAAGTACACAGCCATCGTATCCAGCTGGACATCTAAGTAGAGGCACTGCTATAAATGCTTTGGTAGATTTGGCCAGTCCCTGTGAGGACAAGCAAACTCAAAAGGTTCCAAATAGTAGAGTTAAGGCTAAAAACTCAGCTCAGCTAAAAGGTAAGCATAAAAGAACTCAGCAAAGCAAGATGCTCCTCTGTTGCGACATGTGGTCCTGCTACCTAAAACCAGATAGACGCGGCAAGTTGAGCAGTAGCAAATGCTGTGAAGACAGGAACCATTTTCATTTACGGGAAGTGCTTTTGGCCTTACGGTAATTATTTGTGAAATGTGTGAAGAGACAACGGTAAACTGAATGTTACACGTCTTGCAGTTTAATGTGACTTTATGATGTAATGTGCTTTCCTTTGACAAATGTGTCCGTAATGTGAACTTAAGACATGAGGAATATCTTTGGTAAAGCTATAAGCTGTATTGCTGATATGCAAAACACAAAGATGTAATTGTCCTTTTAGTTTTAAAGGCAGTAATAGGAAAATACTATACAAAATAAAACATATTTTACAAAATAAAATGGCTTATGGCCAGTTCACAACCAACTTCCTCTTATGAACCAATACTTTCACAATACTCTGACAGGAAATTTGAGGTATGTTATTTTGTGTAAAAAATCTCGGATATTGCGGATGTTTTAGTGAAACCAAAAGTAAAATACATTAGTTGTACTTTCATGTGGCTTTCTATACATGGCTGTTCGGCTTCTAGACATCAATAACAACATTGCTGTTGTTAAATCTCTATGGGGAACTGCCCATAATAATAATAATAAATCTTAATTTAACTTAATTTAATTTAAGAGGGCTTTCACAATATGCACAAATCAAATCATTCTGTACAAAAGTGTCAAAGATGAGTGTATTCCCTTACAATTCAGCCATGTACACCTGTGTACACCTATGTATAGTACAACACTGCTAATTTACGAGGGTTTTACGCATCCTGTACCCTTTACTTGTACCCTGCATGTACCCTGTGAAGATGCGCAAAGGTTTAAATGGTTTTAACTTCTTGCAAGGCATGATAAAGCAATTTTTCTCTATATACTCATTCGCAACATACATTTTACACTTTGTCAGATGTAATGCAGTGTTCTACCTGAAAAACATTCATTTTTGATGCTGAGTTGGCCCCTAGTGTGTTTTCTGAGGCACTAATGATGTTGTTGTTATCTGTGGAACTCTGAAGAAGCACGATAACCCACATATGACTTTAATGTGTTTCTATTAGGGCTGTAACGATACATGTTTGTGTACCGAACCGTCACGGTACATGGGTCACGACAGAGAAGACGTGATTGAAGTAATGACGTGATTGAAGTAATACGGAATCACAGAGGGACCAAAAAGCGTGAGTAAATCATAAACCTGGGTCGTAAAGTGGTGCAATAGTGCCACCTACTGGCGTAACACTTCTGCTGCCAGTGTGTTTGCTGGTTAACACACTGCTGTTTATTTAAAACCATGTGTATTATCTTCAAAATAAAAAAGTGGTAAAACAAAGTTCAACATTATTGTTAATGCTGACAAAAAACAGTGAACAAATATTTCTAGCTAGAGTAGCTGAAGTAGGTTAGAAAATTACAGTCTGGCAGTTTTTACTGAAAGCACAATCTTACATTCCACAGTTGTGGAAATTCTATTCTAAAGTGGCAAAACTTTCAGCAAATGGTATTCCCCCTTTACAGTGGTATAAAATATGTGTCAGAATGAACTAATATCACCCTTACAACCAACATAACTTTGGCATTAGTTTTACACAGGTTTGTGATCCAGAAATAATTATCCAAACTCAGTACCTGACCTCACTAATGCTCTCACGGCTGACTGCAACAAATCCTCACAGCATTGTTCATTTAGTGTAAAGCTGTTCAACCATTCTTCGAAGATCAGCCCCCAAGCTAGCAGGGCAGAAGCAGAGCCCAATCTGTGTCGGCTGTCCAATCCGTTCTGTGCATGTGCACACTTTGGAAACACTACATTACATTACATTACATTCATTTGGCAGACAATTTTATCCAAAGCAAAAAAAAACTCTCACATTTCAGGACAATGTATGAACCACATGAGAGTTCTAAGTGTTAAAATTTTAATGCAGAAAATAGTACAAGAAGATAATGTATCAAGAGAGGACATGCTCTCTGAATAGATGAGTCTTTAGGAGATTTTTGAAAATAGAGAGGGTTGCTCTGGTCACCTTTGGCAGCTCATTCCACCAGCAGGGAATCACAAATGAGAAGAGTCTGGACTGGATTTGCCTTGTGCGTAGGAATGACAGAGCCAGATGATGAGGAGCGGAGGGAGCGAGTAGGAACATAAGCCAAAATGAAAGGATTAAGGTAGCTGGGTGCAGACCCAGATGTCACACCGTAGGTTAGTGACTTGAATTTAATTTAGGCAGCCATGGGTCAATTAGCAGTGAGTTCACATAAAGTGGTCTCTTATAGTGATGCACAACCACACCACAGCACAGAGTGTGAAATTCTTTCTCTGCATTGGACCCATTCACCAAGTGATGCAGTGGGCAGCCACCCACAGGGGGTGCACAGGGAGCAGTATGAGGGGACGGTACCTTGGTCAAGGGTACCTCAGTGGTGCTACTAGCAGTTGAATATCAGAAACTATTTTCACGGCCCGGCCCTTAAGGAGTTGCAGATAAATATACATATACGTATTTATACAAATAAATGATACGCATAAAATGGGGATATTTTAAAAATATAATAGTGGGGTATCTTTAAAATATAATAATAAACGTAAATCCAGTGTGTACTC
>JBBPDE010000031.1:18187185-18209572 GCA_037974605.1 Nannopetersius ansorgii | reverse complement strand
GCGGTCTTGGGAATCGAACCTGGACTTTCTGATCACAGGGCGAATGCCCTAACCACTAGGCTACCAGCTGCCCCGGACCATTGAGCCAGATGTACTAAATCTAGTTTAAGGCACAAAGAGGGTTAATTCAGGCTAAGCAAGCTTGTTATGTACAAAACTAATTCACAAATCTATATACACAAAAACATAAAGTGTGTTTTTTTCCCCTTACTCATATGCAGACTATAATTGTACCACCAAAATTTGTAATTGTTGCAACCCTATTGACAGACTGTCTCAAAGACCAATTTGCATAGAATTTTCTGTTTTTAGAATTTTGTATCAAAAGTGTGTATTTCCTTTAACAGTGGTACATATTGCAGATAAACGACACAGGCTTTAAAGATGAAGAACTTGTATATAAAACTGAAATGCTTACATGATGCATTATATCAGCCACTAATTATTTGTAAAAAAATGAGCAAAAACGTCCATACCACACACAGCAGTTTACCAGGATTCAATGAGTGACAGAGGAAGATCACCTTTGAAATCTCAACTGTGTCTTAACATAACTAGCGAAAAGGTAGAAAAGGTAGAAAAGGTTCCTATGTAAAATCATAGCTCAAGCAGTTGAATATCTTGGACACAAAGTAAGTGCGGCCAGTCTCAATCCCTTGTAAAAGTAAGTAAGAGCTATCAATGACCCCAGAGCACAAGAATGGGACAGAGCTGTGGACTTACTTGGC
Organism: Nannopetersius ansorgii; assembly: GCA_037974605.1. NCBI lineage: Eukaryota > Metazoa > Chordata > Actinopteri > Characiformes > Alestidae > Nannopetersius > Nannopetersius ansorgii. Next base: position 18,208,844 of record JBBPDE010000031.1, on the reverse strand, counting down.
AACTTAGTGGCTCAATATCAGTAGATCCTCAGATACAGGCCATGACTCTCCTTCACAAACACTGCTGGTCTCAGCAGTCTTCCCCTTCCAGTAATGCCCAAGGACACACAGGCTGTGCAAGCTGACTTGCTTATCGAAACAGCTTTAGACTGCTGCTATTACTCCTATTATTACCATCAGATGAAACCGTAGGGATCCTGTGTTTTTTAGAGTGTAGTTTTGCCAAAAAAAGGATGGCCTGCCAGTTGCACAGCTGAGGCCTTCTGCCTGTTATATGAAATAGCGGGCTAAGCTTGGTGTGGAAGGGGGCAACCATGGAGGTTGCAAATGCCATGCATATCAATTTTTTTTGAGGCATATAGATCAACACAACATACAACAACAGGCAGGCCACCAGCAGAAATGTTATTCAGCCGCTGTCAGAATGAGGTGAAATCTGCTATGACCAGCATACTCTAGAACCAAGAGCACAGCTGTTCTGAAAACAACACCAGGTGAACCAGAGCAATGCCATCAGATGCAGAACTGTGGGTCAAGGATTTTACATAAGAATTTGATTCTTATCTTGGGATTACAAGCACTGGTCCTCTCTCATACAGAGTGGAGGCGGAAGGCAAGTTGCATAGGCGCTTTGTGATACACCTATTTATTGGAAGGGAGTCAGACACCACCTGTTCTTTGAAGATGAAAGGCAAAACCGGCCGACTGGGGACAACTTAGCCCCCAGATCAAGCCTGTGGAGAGGGTACAATAACCCCATGGTCAACAGGGATTGGTCTTGTTTTATGCAAGGTAATGCTCCATTAAAGGTAAAGGGAAGTAATATTCTGTAGTTTGTTAGCTGCCTACTAGGATGCTGTAGCTGGGAGAAGCAAGGAAAGGCACACATGTAAAACAGAAGCAGAATAGAGTTCATGTGTAAATATACTAAGCAGTTGTGTATCTTTTCTGTTGTGCTATTAATGGACAACAAAAATCTGTAAGTTTGTAAGACACTGTTCAGATGCAAGCAAGATACCTGGCAAACTTATCAGATATCTTGCTGGTACAAATTGTGTTTAGATGTTTCACATCCTCATGAACATGTGAAACATCGAAACATCACTGAATTTTTTACTAAAACTGGCTTCCATGCTGAGATGAAGAGAAAATAAAGTTAGTACACAAAAAGGGTCATGCAGAGAATAATCTATTACATGGTGATACATATAATGGTATCTGTGCATACCACCCTAGGAATCTTTACAAAACCCAAGGAACCTTGATAGGATATAATATGAAGCAAATTTTTTTAACAAATTCTGACTGTCCTCAACAGGAGGCTAAAATTAAATCATCATATTTTAAGAGCAGTAATGATGTTGCAAGTCTCAAACCTCTAAACCCAAAATAGCCAAACCAAAAATAAAATGCCAGTGATCTGAGAACTTGACATAACATAGCCATGCCACTGATTATTAGACCACAAGCTCTGAAGCAACTAATCTGAAAGGATAACAATCATAAAAATGATATGAAAAAGCAATATGGTATCTCAATGTCACCCCCAAAAAATAGTCTTTGTACATGTGTAACAGTCCATTCTTTTTTTTCTCTTTTTTTCCCCAGTGGAAAACTTACCCAGCTGGACATCTACTATACTGGTCTGTCCGTCTGTAGGGAATAGAACTTTTGGTGCTCTGGACGTGAGAAGAGCTGAAAAAGAACAAATGTGTATGAGCTAGATCATAAATAAGAGTAGCATTTTCTTTGTGGTTCAAAATTCATATCACACAAAGTGATGATAGTAACACAAGCAAAACTGACATTTGATTTCCTTTCTGTACTGACAGGATTTGAATTTCCACATTTTTTCATCAGATGACAAAAATGGCAAAACCTTAAAGCTTTTTTTAATCTGCATGCATACATACATACATGATCACAAATAAAATATCTCATCTTTGAAGTAAAGCAGAAATGTATTGATTGGATGTTTGCAAGCCTTCGGTGCAAACTTCATCAACTAGTAAGGACACTGAAAATAATATAATTTTAGCCATGCTCTGTTTTAACAAGAATTAAATTATAGGCATATTTTAATAGGCATTGTTAAATACTGAGTCATTGTGGATTAAAAAGAGAAAAAGAAAAAAAGAAAACAAACTTTATTAAGCAATACTCAGGGCCAAAAGGTTTCTATTGTGCCTTGTAGTAACCTTCAGATCAAGGGGAATGCAGGAATTAATTATGAAACGAATACATTATGAAAACGCTTATCTTTTGGCCCTGCTTAATTTGGCTTCTCTATTGTAGGTGCAGAAGTGAGGGATGAAACTGGGATCCATCGTCCATCTTGGGAGGACAGCTGTGGCTTTAGCATGCAAATGAAAGCTATCATTCTTGTCAACAGTGGGCTGAGATGTCTCACGCATCTACTTAATATTCCCTGTCCACCAGACCGTTCTATCGAAACCTTGAGCTATACATGATTCTACCCACACGCTTCATCTGTGTGTGGAGCTCCTTAACCATTTTGTTTCAATATACTTGAATAGACACACTAGCGAAGCAAATTAGTAATTAAGCACACATAGGATGGTATAGACATATTAACAGTGTATTGAGAAATGAGTTTTACACACAGCTTTAAAAGATGTGGAGAGGTGAAAGTGCAGACTAGACCTAATTAGCAAAACATCCCTTAGGAAATCTTTGTGTTTTTCATATGGTACCAAAAATAGGGTGTGCTATTAATTATAGGCGAACAGCTACACAATCTAACACATTTTTCATTTCTAAATCACACACCTGATTACCATTACAAATAATTCACTGTCACATGTGTGAATGTGAAGAAACCCAGTCATTTTGGCTGACGCATTTCACATGAGCGAACCGCCCTAATACAATAATGATTCAGTTCAATTCACCAGTTGATCGTTTTGTTCTATAATCTGCACTCTGTAAGGCTTGGTACGGAATGTGAAGTGGAGTTCCAGACAGGAACGACTGAACAGCCCACTCCAGATCACAACTCCAGGGTTTCACACAAGCCAATAAGGCTGAGATCAGGATCACCTGAGTACTAAGCACAGGAAGTATATTCTATAGGCCTTTCTGACAACATACCGGTGCTAAGTATACTAAGCCTTGCCCAGATACCAAGCGAACTTACTACATTATTCATGTTTATATTCTGACCTGTTTCTGTTTCCTGGATTATTCTTTTTGCTCAACCGACTCATTTTGTTTGATTGTGGGTTTCTAGTTTTTCTATTTCGCCTTGCAGTCATTGTGTGTTAAATAAAACTTCTATTTTTTGAACTCTGCATTAGGATTCTTTCCAGTATTCCTTACACACTTGTTCTCTAATCTGCTAATCAGAAAGAAATAAAGCACAGAATCTACTACTTTTGTAAAACACTAGTCCACTGCTGCAATATTAATTGCACTGGGGTGCTGCTTTGGGTTGTTTCATATTGCCCTGAGTGCTGCAGCTAGATGGTGAGATTTCATGCAGTTTAAATGGACTCTGTTAAAATTTTATTCCATTTCCTTCGGCAAAATGTTTATCTAGAGCAGCAATGTTTGTAATGTTTGCGCTGACTCAACCGCTCCCCCCCTTGTAGAGAAAATGGCTAGAAACACTAAGACATTGGTTCTCATTGGTATCATGTTCTCTGCACATTGTTGTGTTTACACACTCACTTCAACTCAAGGGAATTAACCAGTGGCAGTGGAATGACTAAGACCCAATGACTAACCCATCTACTTTTTTTAATTTGCAATTCAAATGACAACATTCCGCTTTCAATATTAAACAACCAAAATTCCAATGTATGTATGTATTGAACACGTCACCAATTTTCTAAGTAAATATATTTCTATTAACATGACATTCTGACCAGATGTCGGTGACAACACATCCAATCCACACATGCAGAAATCAAGCCATAGTTCCATAAATTAAATTATGAGTTGCGGGAAAAAAATAAGAGACCACTGCAAAAATGTACAGTTTCTCAGGTTTTATCTTTTATAGGTGCAAGTATTGAACTGAACAGCTTTGCTTTGCTGACGATATTAATCCTAATTTTTTTTCAAAATAAAAATATTGTTCTTTAAAGCATAATTTTAAAGGAAATGACAAAACATCTAGATATGACAAAGGATGCAGTGTTTACAGCACTTGAATAATTAAAAGAAAACACATCTCTTGTTCACTCTTAAACAAAATGGCAATAATTACCTTCATATGTCAAGAAGTGTCACTGGTCACAGGAGAGTGTTAATTACAGCAGTGTTTTTATACTTTTCCTCATTAAATAAGATGTGATTCAGGTGATCATCTAATCAGTACCTCAGCAGGATGAGGTTCTTGTGTAGGAATTTAACAGACACTGGCACGGGATGGTTGTCATACTCAGAGGTGTTGAATAAAAAATAAATTGCAGTGGTCTGTTACTTTTTACAAATATAAAAAATCTAGCTCTGCTTGAATTATTTGCCTGACATGTCCATACATACAAACCAAGACTGAGAACTGATTGCAAACTCTGCTTCATTTCTCCCCAGCAACAGCAATAGCAGGATAAATCATTTGACATGCATTGTTCTGCAAAACTTCAATTATACAGTCAAAGAAATGCAGGGGGAAGCAAGAAGGCCTGTTTGATCTAATTTTCTCACAGAAAAAAGCACTGCAAGAAAGGGACACTGTGAGCCATATATTTGCCAAGAAAATGACTCCATGCTTTGGAAAGTATTTTCTGCAAACCTCTCCTCACCACAGATACTGTAACTCTGGATATCAATTTAAATAAAACTGAGTGATGAATGTTCTGGCAAGTCTAATGTTCTGGCACAGTAAAACACATATCATGTAGATAATTAGATATAAAATGTACAGTATATACATAGTGGTAGTTGTTCAATGAAGTCAAATCTATGGACTACAAATGTTTTAATGAAATTCTTAAAATACATTCTCTCTTGTGTTTGAGAAACCTGATACACATTTTTTTTCTCTAGTTTTAATGACATTTTACTACATGTTTACTTGAAGAAATTTTGAGATGGGTCTGCTGTGAATGCCCCGGATGAGCTGGTGAAACTAATAAAGTGGCGGATGATCCATTCATTGTCTGTTTATTCCACCATTTGTTGGAGTATTTTGTTGCTATGGTAACTCAAAACAGAAACAAAAGTAATAAAGCGCCTCACGGTGCCAAGACGAACGTTTTGATATACGTTGCTTGGGTGCATGCTATGGTTCGAGCCACATTAAGTGAGATGGAAAAATGAGAAATAAAGAAACTGTTTAGACATGAAGAATATGGGCCTGCCGATTGAAATCGATAGGAGCTGAATTAAAGACTTGTATCTGCAATTAAAATTCAAACTAGCTGAATTTGTCAACTGGCATCAGGATACTTTTAAGTATAAAATGTGGATATCTCCTTGCATTCATTATGAGTGAACTGGACTGGATTATGGCCTTTCTATGCATGCGTCTGGGTCTACACATGATTGAGGGAATTCTCATATCTTTCAAACATTTCATTATGGGCATGGAAAACATCAGACTGCATGATTGTTTATAAAAAAATATCCCAGGGTATTCAATACAGAGGCTGCCAGATATAGATTTAGGTTGTTTAGGTTGTCATCTATGTATTTATTTGAAGAATTCGTAAATATTCTAGGAACTATAGTAGGACTGCACTGCAATGAGAGAATACAATTATGTGAAAGTACACAAAAAAAGCTCTGTCTTGTTCTAGGCATGTCTTTATGAGCCACGATAGGGTATCCCTAGGATAAATTAGCTAGAAAGAAATGGAGAAGGCATATGGTGACAGATACTAATAAAATCTGTTTTTGAAACACTTTCACCTGCCCAATGAGGTGAACAGCAGATAGGAGGGTATTTACATTTTGAGACTATGCCAAAAGAATCTGACAAGCTTTGCTCACAATCAGTGTTTAATTACCTTTTGGGTTAAATCTAAATTATTCACATGTGAACACAAGTGTGAAACTTGTGCAGTGGCGTGTTCAGACATGACTAACGGCCCCTTTAAATTTTTTTTTTTTTTGTCAAATTCCTCTGGGTTTAACCCATTCAACTGAGTGAAGCAGCAGGCAGCCGACAACGGAGCGACAGAGAAGCAGTGTGTGGGGACACTACCTTGCACAAGGGTACTTCAGTGGTTGCACTGGCAGTCCCGGTACACAAAACCATTTTTTGATGACATTGAAGGTAGTATTTCCTTCATGTGACTGTTCCATGTTGACCATGTTTTGTGCAAGCACAATACAATGGTGCACCACTGCTTCTGTGTTAGTTAAACCTTCTTGCAGGTCCTTGATTTACACATGGGGCATTTTGCTTTGCATATCAAGCCTGTATACAAATCTGAGGGTTTTTTGCACTTTCATACCTTGCTTTCACTGTGCCCAATAAAAAACATTTCTTATTCACACTTTGGACAGTGGAAATTGAAGTGCTGACAGGCAAATTGAGACATGTGCTTTGGTTCTCAGCTGGTGTTGCATGTTAGCACAAGGCTTAAAGAGCTAGAAGAGACAAATTTTTGCACTGGAATTGTAATTAGCTGACAATTCCTAGTGACAATTTACCTAAAGACCTAACGACTTAATTAAGCGTGTTTACACATACAGTACAACAATTGCTGTTTTATACTTCTGTGAATAAAATACAACATAATTGAGCATTAACATTTGCAAAAAAGTTCTATAAAAATTCTATATATTTTTAATTGTTTGGTTTTCCTTTAAGTGTTTACCTACTCGTGCATAAAGCTGTTTATGCAGAGGCCATAAATATATACTGATTTGTGTACATATATGCCTCAAGTGCTATCTCAAACAAGGCTCTAGGTTATTGCATATTAAGATGTGATTTTTCCTCATCACTGAACCCTTTTTTCTATGTTCTGGCATTTAATCTGCAAATGATCCTGCCTTACATCTTTGTTTTAATAAGCAAACAAATTACCATATCACGGGTACATGCATCAAGTGCAGAGTAAAAGACTTCATGGATCATTAATCTTGCCTGACAAGACATTCCATTATTACTACTACACCCTTAAAAAGGGTCTTTCATGGGTCCTTTAGTAAAGGCTATCTTTTTAGTAATTAGAGCACCGTGATCACATCTGAATGTTTAAGTGGTTTTCCATAATGGAGAAGATGTTGTAGCCCTTCTAAAGATACTTTCATGTGTGCACACTCTTCACACAGGTGCTCAATTCTGCTTATACAGCAGTATAATCTCTAAAGAAAAGATCTTCTGGAAGCACTGCAAAAGAACCTAAGGTTACGTAGCCCAATGCCAAGCATCAGCTAGAGCAGGGGTCTCAAACTCTGTTCCTGAAGGGCCAGTGTCCGGCACAGATTGATGGTTCTCCTACTCAAACACATTCAACAAACCTAGCAATTAACTGGCGAGCTGAAGCAGGTGTTTCTGAGCAGGGAAATCACCAAAATGTGCTGGTCACTGGCCCTCCAGGACTGGAGTTTGAAAGTGACCATTTGTCATACGTGAACACACCACAGCACACAGTGTGAACAACACTTCCTCTGCATTTAACCCATTCACCAAGTGAAGCAGGGGGCAGCCAGGAACACTGCGTCCGGGGGGTAGTGTGTGGGGACGGTACCTTGCTCAGGGTACCTCAGAGGTGCCTAGTGGTCTTGGGAATCGAACCCAGACTTTCTGGTCTCAGGGCGAATACCTGACCCCTGAGCTAGAGCGTTAGGCTGTGTGTCAGTGAAACTGCATTCATTGTTGATGCAGTTGATGCAGCACCATCCAATATATTTTAATAGGAATAATAGTTGTTTGTTTGACTGAGTTTGTATGAGGTGTCGTTTGTAAAAACAGCTTCACAAATTTAGAGGTGTAATTTTTAGCGCAATGTTAATTAAGTGCATTTAGCTCTAAATTGTGTGAAAATTGCCATAAATATGAAAAAATGACACCTCTAAATTGGTCAAGCTGTTTTTACAAGCAGCACCATTTAGAGTCGCCATTTGTAAAAGTGCAACATTTAGATATAGAGCGCATTCTTTACACATTCTAAATGTTAAATGTATATCCCTTAACCCCAAGTTGCTCCAGGGAGACTGTCCCCTGTTGTTAGGGAATGGAAGTCACTTTAGAGTGTCTGCTAAATGCCATAAATATAAATAAGGAATGAACTTAAAACTATGGCTGCTCTGCAATTAATCAAACATAGCTCACGGAGTCTGCACCACACCTACTGTTATGTGAGAAAAAACACCACTTAGGGCTCAGCCCCAAACATGCCATGATGAGGCTGAAAGGTGCAAATAATTTGCCTCAGTTTAACTCTGGATTAACAAATGAAACTACAAATGAAAACTGCTCAGCTTTGCCAACTAACTGAGGTGCCATATTTAAAAAGCACACTCTATGAGCTCTATTTTCAATCATTGAACTTTTTTGTAGGTTCTCTGTTCTACACTATTTTAAAACAAGAAATATGCTTGAGGATGGGTTGTGGCCAAAGACTACCAGACAGGTCAGGCTAATTATTTATTATTCTTGCATATTACTTCAGACATTATCACTTGCACCACTTTGCTGTCGAGGGGTATCCCAAGACAACAACAATAAGTGGTGTCTTCACTGTCTGGAAGGCATTCCAGCAGGGCCAAAGTGAAAGTGTTTTTGTTGACTGAAACCACGCGTGACTTTCTCTAACCCTTTGGGAGCAGACCCACTTCAGCATGAAGGGCTAAGAGCCGACATTTGCCCCTGTTTGTCTGCTCCATTTTTTCTTGTGCAGAGGTCAAGATGAGAACATGAGGGAACTGGGCCCCAATGGCCCGTTCAGCCTGCTTGATGGAAAACCATGGGAAATGCCTGTCCCTTGTCTCAGACCGAGTCACATGATCTGGCATCCATATCCAGAGTAGTAGAAATGGAAGGCTTGGCCTGAAAAGGTTCTTAAACCTTCTCTATCAAGTGGTATTATTTAATTAAGTGATTTGCTTAGGTGTTTATGTTAAACTGATTTTGTATAGGATGGAGATTTTTCTGTTTTGGCACTTAAGGTTCAGCAGCCCACTGTTTCACTTGGTGAATGGGTTAAAGCAGATTTTCACACTGTGCTGTTCTGTAGTGTGTTCACACATGACTATAGGGGGCACTTTACTTATTTCAATAGTGCACAATTTCCCCCTACTCTAAAATCTGCCTCCACAAAGTGTGGTTTGAGATAGAAATTTCACATCCTGCTCCCACCAGCGTTGGTGCCATTCATAAACAGAACAGATAAGGTTTGGTGAATTCTTGTTCACTTCCTGGATGCAACAGTCTCATCCTGTCTGTTTTTGTTTCCTTCCGTTTCATCTCATTTTGTGCTTTTCTGCAACACTGTGTCTTTGTTTTCTTGGTCCCATACAATTTGTTTACATTTCTGCTCATGCCCTGCCTTTTCATACTCCACATGTCTTTGTTTTCATTCTCCATCACAGCCTGTTCCGTACCACGCGCTTTCTGTTTTGCTCTTGCCTCTAGTATACATTAAATGATAATGCATTTTTCCTATGTTATGCATGTTTATTGCTCATTTAAACTGTATGTCTTTATTAAGAAGGATACGCATGTCTTATTTGTATTTTTTATATAACTACAACACTGTCCCTAACATCTAATTAGAAACGCATTTCCCAGAAATCTGTGCAAAGTGAACGTTCATAACATAGGAGTAAAAATGGAGGCCAATTAGGGCCAATGTTGAAGTTGTGAGACTGAAGAATTGTGAGACTGCTGTTTTGATTGAAATGATTTTTGCTTGGATTGTTTTTATACATGATCTTAAAAGTATACTGGTCACTCTGTTGTTAGCCAGCTCTGTTTTAGGGTTTGCCTCAGGCTGCACTACAGTGATGCTCACACCAAAGTGGAGTACGTGCCTGAGGTTTTTCATGTTACGTTTAAGAGCCAGGTGTTGTGGTTGGTAACTATTTCTCTTCCTTCGTTAACTTTGGATGAGGATAAGCTGTTATGTAAACCATGTACTGTGAGGGCTCTTCATGCTTATGGGGCATGCACAGCCCATGCGTAAAATTGGTCAGCTATTTCACTGTTACAGAGTCTGCTATGAGTGTCTTTTCAGCATTATGCTGAGAGCAAAGGGCAGCCAGTGTAGTACAATGTGCAGAGTTCCCACTGAATCAGCTTCTAACACATGTTGACATGACTATTATGAAAGAGACGCTCAGGGCTATGTATATAACCCTGAACCCTATGCAAAGGAACGGGATGCTTGTATGTTGCTTTGCCACACTGTCTTCTTGGTCGTTTCAGAAGCTCTCTTTGCTAGGGATGCCAAAGTAACAATTGCATAATAGGAACTGGACCTTGTCTAAGGATAGTTTAGCATATTAGCTGTATTAAGCCTGATCCCAATCCAATTCTTTATCACAGGAGATCTTCGAGTTATGACACAGATCCATGTCTATGACAGTAAATTTTGGTGTTAGTCGACATATTATAAAATATATTTTTCTTAAGAATTAACCAATAAAATGCATGAAAAAGTTATTTATTGCCTCAGAAAAAGCAAAACATGCGAAGGATGTATGAGGTTTCCTCCATTTTCAGGAGTTACCATGAACAATTATTAAAATTGTTCATGGAAACAATGAAGAAAAAAATCTGTGAACGACTGAATCCGCCAATGCTTTAGATCAGTGGTTCCCAACCTGGGGCATGGGCCCTTAGGGGGGCACCAGAGATCGCAGGTTGATGTGCACAATATTATCTGCCCTGAGGTTAACAAAATTTATATTTTTACTCATTAAATTCATAAAATCCTAATGTCTGAGAAATGTTAGTGTGTGTAGAAGAGTATAAGACCTAAAACCTACAACTGCTGTTTATTTTTGTAATTATTCACTTTATTCTTTTTGTGCGTCCATGTGGGTAAATTTGGGGTTGGGGGAGTCTGGCTTGTCCTGACACAGGCATGGGGGGGGGGGGGGGTCGGTTGCGGGGTGTTCAAGGAAAAAGGTTGGGAATCACTGCTTTAGATAAGTCACACTACGAACGTCCTAAAACTAAAATAAAAGCACATTTTAACACCTAGCCTAAGAGCACAGAATACACTATATTATATTATATTATCAAAATAAATAAGGTAAAAGAATAGTTTTTCATGGTGCATGAATGATGTTAATGGGAACTGCCTTTTTGGTTGCTGAGTTAAATGGAACAACACTGGTTGCTGAAGGGGATTCATCACATAATCGGAATTGGACCTTGTCTAAGGATAGTTTAGGGTATTGGCTGTATTAACCCTGATTCCACTACAATTCTTTTTTACAGGAGATCCTTGAGTTACGACACAGAGGTGCTTAAACTTGGATCATGCGTAAAGAAAAGATGTCTGAGAAACTCACTTTTCTCAGAATCACACTGCAAAACATTTCTGCTCCTGGAGGAATTAGCTTGATAAAACGGCCCCTGAAATTTCATCATTTAATTGAAAAAACATGTTCTCAAAAGGAGGGGTTAGCTAAGGAGGGGGGCTAAGGAGGGGTTTTCTTGCTGAAAACATTAATCATTGATTGTTTTCCTAGCTGGCTTGCAGCAATGATCCTAGATGATAGATGCTGTTACCTTGAAGCCTGTCAGAAGTTTATTCTAACTATATTAGCAGGTTTTTTTTAGATCTTGTCAAGTGCTGCTTTAGCCCTGGTGTCATTCTCATGTTCTGACATATAAATGAATGGGCCTGCTATTAACTACTCTGCATCAGGACTGTTTGTCACAAGAGGTTTCAAAAGTCATACCTGTCCAGTAGGAGAAGGTCTTAGATACACTGAGAGCTTTAATCAGGCCTGAAAATCTAACCCAAATCTAAAAACAGTCTGAAACTTGACTAAAGCTTCAATATCAAATATACATAAATAAGTACACATTTAAAAAAAGGAAGTACACATTCCACCATTTATTTAACAAAAAAGGTTGCAAATAAATAACCTATTCCAAATAAGGTTTTGTCTGAATGAACTTCATACAACTCAGAATGCTTCCATAACACAAGTGATTTTAGGACGTCAGGTTTGAATAAGTTTAAAATACTGAAAGTAGCGAGGAATAAAGCAGAAGGAAAAACTAAAGCAGAGGTAAATGAAGCGGCGAAATCACTAAGAGTGTGAGATGAACTGTGAAAAGCCTGGGCGTAAAATCTGAACCCAACACAAGCTTGACAGTCATTCGGGAAAGTCAGAAGCCTGCTCAACCAGACGTGAATGGCTGGGTCCTCATTTATGATGATGATGATAGTGACGATCCTTATTATTTTTCATTTATTTATATATTTGGAAACAAAAACAAAAAGCAAAGAAGAAAACAAGATTCTATAAAGAACTCACGACAACAATTTTCAGAAAGAACACGATACAACAACAAACAAAAACAGCAACAATAATCATCATCATATCCAACATATAATGGTACAGCTCCTTTTTTTTACAGCTCCTTTTTAAACCTCCATATTTCATGAGAAAAGAAAACTATTTTTATTTTAGATTAATACCTTGTTTCAGTCACTAAGTGAAAAATTAGGTGGCAGGCTAGCCATTAGCGAGGCCTTATCATCACACTGCAGTTCTAATGGAGGGGTCAGATGAAGAGGACACCTCACCGCTTGCCTCAAAAGTGCAGGAAAGTGTAAAACAATTATTGGCATGAACTTTGCCTGCAGGCATATTTGAAATCCTTTCATTAATAACAAAAATATGTTTATTCTATCTTCACTGCTGGATTTCTGTTTTTCCTTTCTTTCTTGTTATCTATTCAATGTAAAAGGCAGCATTAATTACAGTAATTACATTTCTGCACTTCAACACACTATTCAACACAGTAACTGTGGTCCTCTCTGTTGTACAATACATCTGTTTTTCATTCTATGCGTAATACTATAGCATACAACACTTTACACTTTACACTGTACTGTCACTTTACATTGCACTGTCACTTTACTTTAACTCAACCCGCAACTATTTACTGTTGCTGCACTGCGTTGTCTTTCATGTCTCTCATGTCTTTTATGTCTATGTTCTATCTGTGAAGAGGGTGTAAGAATTTCATTGTACTCTGTACACATGACAAACTTCAACTTCAACTTCAACATAATCTTTTATTTCGTAATCTGAATAAGTATACTTAGGATACCTCCTCTAAGATGGGGTGTAGTAGGGGGATTAGAAACAGGATCATTACAAACTAAAATAGACGGCTATAAACATTCACTGAGTTGCATTACAGTTTTGTCACAAAAGTGTAATTCAGAAGGGACATATTTGAAGGTGCACAGAGGAGAATACATACAGCGAAGGTTCTCTCACTCTGCAAAGTAAGTGGACATATGGAAAAGAGGCACCTCTCTGACAGGGGCTCACCACAGACAGATTGAAGTGCAAAGGTTCCAAGGATAGGCGATCAAGTCCGAGTGACACAGAGGCTTCCAGCTACCAGGTCAAATTGTTCCCAAACTGTCATAAAAAGTTAATTAAGTAAGGAATTAATGAATACTTATATGCCGATGAGGGAGAAGTGAAAGGAAAAATGATGATTCATCCTAATTATGGCATATGTAAATATATTCGTTCCACGTTCCATTTTCCACGTACATATTTCCACTAATTGAATGTTTTATTTATAAAGATTAATTCACACCTCTATTATCTAAATTTTCCATTATTACAATGCCCTGCTGTCCAGCATGAACTGAAATAAACTAGTCCAGAATGCAGCCTCACTAGGAAATTGGACAAAACCAGTTTGATATTATCAAGCCAACATTTGCAGTAAAAATCTGTATTTCTTTCGAAATTCTATAATTAGTATATAAAATGCTAATCCTAAATGTATCTCCTAATATGAACCACCATGCTTACTTAGAGGCAAGGTAGGAATATAGCAGAAAATAAACACTGACAGAATTGAATGAATCTATTAGCCCTTATAGTGAACACACCAGAGCGTCAAATTCCTTCTCTTGGAGGAAGCTGCGGGCTGCCACCAATGAGTGACGCCCAGGGAGCAGTGTGTGGGACAGGACCTTGCTCAAGGGTACCTCAGTGGTGACACTAGCAGTTGGGATTCAAACCCATAGCCTTCTGCTAGCAGGGTGAATGCCCTAACCACTAGGCCATCCAGCTGCTTAGTAGTTATGACAGTGGAATGACAGTCAGAGAATTTTAACTAACATGAAATGCACTGAATATCTTACTTTTCAAACATGCTCTCAGTTTCTGAGGTCATTTTAATTCATTGAGAGGTGTTGAAAGGGATCATTAGCATTTGCCCTCAAGATAAGTTCATCTAAACACAGAATCCAGCCCCTAAATTCTTCCCCTCAAATTATTTCAAACGTCCATTCACACGTGGCAGTGGCCCAAGGTCAGTATTATACAGCTGAGTCCAAGCCAGTGAAGCTCCAACTGCTTTGATAGATTTGCTTCATGCACAGCTTGATACATATGAATTGAAAAAAAAAATATGTAAAAGAACAAGATCCCTAGTTGAACAATTGCTTCACTGCATGTGTACACTTCCCACTTCTATCCTACCTCTGGCACACGAGTAATAAAAATTTGCTAAAAATTCAACCAGAGAGAGTTTCATGGCCCTTATTGCAAAACCCATTATAGCACCTTAATAGAGGTCATGTAACTTTACTTCACTATGAATAATTTGATTTCTGGGGAACATACACTGAGGTTAAAAGTATTAATTAAGGAATAACCATTTCATATCTACATGCAGACACAAAGGGTCTTAAGTGAACGTGTAGGTTATGCTTAAATGAGAATTCACTCGACACTCATGAAATACATTTAACAATAATAATCTGCAAGTATCTTGAAAATAAGGTAAGTAGTGTTCTAGTGGTCCTCACTACATTTCATTCAATCAAACATTAAGAGCTAAATATGACATTCACCTTTGTCCTATACGTAATTCCCCGTTGCCCCCTAAAGTTGCCATTTTAAAGTAGGCGATATGTCGAAATAAGTACTTGAGCTCTAAGTTGCTTTTGATTAAGAAAATTTCTTTCAAATTAATGGTTTTTAATTCACCACTGACTAGGCTGTGATAAATAAAAATGTTCCTGAGTAGATTTGTTTTGTCCTGTATGTGTTTTATGCCCAAATGTAACTGGGTTCTTGGAACGAGGATGTCAGTAAGTATTTAAACAATCAATTTTGCTAAATATATGCCTTAAGCGAGACAAACCTTCATTACGAATTTAATCACTGAGCTACAAAAAAAACATGTTTGATTTTTCTCCTACAGTTAATCTAAACACAAAATATGCCATGAATCCAGCCCTTAAATTCTTCCCCTCAAATTATTTCAAACATCCATACACACACGGCAGTGGCCCAAGGTCAGTATTATACAGCTGATTCCATGCCAGTGGAGCTACAACTGCTTTGGTAGATTTGCTTGATGCACAGCTTGATACATATCAATTGAAACTTATTGGCACTTTAACAGACCAAGAGGGCTACCAAAGATTTGCATATAATTACTACTCCATAGAACAAAATGGCAGACAAGATCGGTTTAATAAATGTTTAACACAACAATATAATTTTGCATATTTGTATCAAGAAAACTCAAGCACCCAACACTATCCATGAGTAGCCTCTGTGTCCCACTGCCAAGGGCTGCGAAAGGATGATTAGCATAAACCAAAAACAGCAGGGCCATGTAACAGCTGTGAAGAATGCTGTAATGGGCGTTCTGTAAGTGATCGTGTCTTTTAATTACACCTTGGTTTCCTGGCCTTTGCTGGAACCAGTCCAGTGGCAAAGCCTTGATATGCACAGGCAAGACTTTTTTGCGCTGTCAGGACTAATAAGATCCCTCCAATTATGTATCAAATTGGTAATCAGTTCTGAGAGGTGTATAATCAAGCGTGGCTTCTTCAGCATAAGAAGCACAGTGAAGTCAGACACACCTGCACCACTTTCTCCTCAGTCTGCCATAAACCAGCAAGCTCCCGGGTCTCTAAACACCCCCACACGCATACTCCCACACAGTTATGTCAGGTCTATTCAACAGGATGGTTACATTTTGAAAGCATATGTACACCTACAGTGCTTTTCCACAACAGAGCATGGTCCTTAACAGGATGGTTACAAATATGTGTCGATAATCAGGGATTCCTTGATTATAAACTGATTACGAGCCAATAAATGAATAACTAGAGTGCATTTCTGCAGAGAAAATGCAAAGTGTGCTTGCTCAAATGCAGAAGACAGTGTTAGCATTAGTATAGCGTTAGCATTAACATAGCGTTAGCATTAACATCACGTTAGCATTAGCATCACATTAGCATTAGCCTAGTGTTAGCATTAGCATAGCGTTAACATTAGTATCACGTCAGCATTAGCATTACATTAGAATAGCATTAGCATTAACATTGCGTTAGCATTAACATAGCATTAGCATTAGCATAGCGTTAGCGTTAGCATTAGCATTACATTAACATTAGCATAGCATTACCATTAACTTAGCGCTAGCATTAGCTTAACGTTAACATTAACATAGCGTTAGCATTAGTATATAGTTGGCAGTAGCATAGCGTTAGCATAGCGTTAACATTAGCATAGCGTTAGCATTAACATTAACAATGTTCATTCATTCTCTATGGGCCTTTTTTTCGCCCGAAAAACGCGAATAACACGTGAACGACAAAACGTGTCAAAAAGCTGTGAACAAGCACGCATCTGCGGATCGGGCCCGACATGTCAGTGTTGGAACGGCGTCTCTATCTCGAAAGCTCTGGGAGGAGTAGGGGGCCATAAAACGGGTGAAAGGAATAATAAAGAGAAAGATAAAACTTAAGAAGAACAATAGTGTGCTTCCTCTGCCAGCACACTAATTAGCACCATAAATTTAGTGCATTTGGGGTTTGTATATATTTCAGCATTCTTGGTGGGCAGGAAAAACCAATGTCTTTTGGTATGGAAGCTAGAAATAGATTTTAATTCTATTTAGTCTATAAGTGATCCTTCGCATAAAAAGAAAACGCTCTACTGTCTTTGCAGTACAACACATGAAAGACACACTTAGCAAATATTTGTGTTACTCTGGTCCATACTGCCACTGCAGATACAGGGTAATTCTACCTTTTGGATGTCTACACTCCCTTTTGACCATTGATTTTAATATATGCCAGGGTTTTCTGCAATTAATCCTGACTAATTGCATAGTAATATGCAAAATTAAATAAGAGCTGTTCCCCTGAATGCATTTATGAAATATACATTCAATATTTCTGTAAATCTCTACTTAAACATTAATGTAATGAAATCAAATATAAAACCAAAGCCACTGCAGGGCATTCACAATTTTATCAAGTTACTCAGAGCATGGGGGGCATTATAGCAACTGCAAAGAGGTACCAACTACATTTTAAAGCCTATGCATCTAAGTGTAGTGTTATTAAAGTCTCTTTTGGTGTAATGGTCAGACGTTGATATGGACAAAAGTAATGAGAGCGCTGTACAGTGTCGGCTGGTTTTCACTGGGTAACTTCTGTACAAAACCAGCCGACTCATACAGCGGTTGCATTACGTCGGTGAAAGCACCAAACTTTCAAAATAAAAGGATTTTCATGCCTGCATTAACGAGCAATAAAATAATTGCCGGCGTTAATTAATGCATAACTGCAATAATAACGCATTAACGTGCCCAGACAGAACCCTCCCCAGAGCACATCTCCTGACGTGCAAAAACGATCTGCACAAGAGCTGTGAGACAGAGTTGAACGAAGGGCAGAAAAGGAACCAGAGATGAGGCAGGGAATGTACATGGAACAGGAGGAGGTGATGACTGAGTGCAGAGTAGGGACCTGGTACAGGGCTTGCCAGGGAAAGGAAGAGAGGACCGGTATGTGCGGCTGCATAGAGAACTTAACAGAGGGCTTGACAAGGCAGGATGGGAGACAGTACACAGAAACACACCATACGAGAAACACAATTGTGCAGAAACAGAAGGAGATTCTGGGACATAGACAAGGACTGTGACAGTTGCAGCAACATAAACAGGGAAGCGAACAACATTAACAGAGGGTTTGGAGGTACGCTGGGCAGCCACAGACTGTTTCAGTGTTATGTGGGGTCCAGGTGTAGGTGCTGATTGGCTCCCACGTTGGGCAGCATTCCCTCTGTGGCTAAGGGACAAAGAAGCTAGTGATGAGGAAATGGAGGCAAATGATGAAGGACCAAGGGGTCGTGACAAAGGTTCAGGTGACAGGGCAGCTGGGGACACATGAATAGGAGATGGGGAGCCAGCGACTTGCAGCTGGCAACTTGGAATCAGGAGACTGGGAGGACTGCTGCTTGGAACAAGGTGACTGGAGAGCTGACTGCTCAGAACCAGGAGACTGGGGAGCCTGCTACTTACAACAAAAAGAAAGAAGAGCCAGTGACAAAGACCCCCTTTGAGACAGCAGGAGGCACACAGAGTAGTTGGAGCAGTTGGTGTTGCTGGTGGAAGGGGGAGCCAGCAATGCAGGAGAAGCCGGGTGATGAAGTGCTTTCCGGAGAACTAAGGGATACTGGGGGTGAAGCCCTTTCTAGTACAACAGAGGTAGCCAGCAACAAAGCAGCTGGCATCATTTCTTCCGGGGCAGCCCCATAGCCATCGTGAAGGTTGGCCTCTCTAGACAAGTCCAGTCATGAATGTCCTCTATGCAGAAAGCATAAAGGTAATCACTCACTATGACCATTTCTGAAGGTTGGACCATGTGTGACAGTGGGTAAGGAGCACACGATGCAGACATAAGGTGCAGGTGATGTGTTGTTGAGGCGGAAAACTGAAAAGATGGAGATAAAATGAACACTGAATAAATAACTGGAATTCAGAAAACAACAAACTAATAAACAATGAACAAACACAAAGTCAGGGGTATAAATACAGAGCAAACATGAAACAGCTGAAACAAGGCAGGATTACAAATAGACAGGGGCAGGGGTGCAGGCACTAACCAGTAGGGAAGGACATGGGCTGAGTAATAAAACACAAACATGTTAAATGTATGGATGGTTTAGATCAGTGATTCCCAACTGGCGGGGCACTATGTGCACCGACTGTAACGCAATCAAATAATCTTCCCGGGGTGTGTGTGTGTGTGTGAGTGATTGTTGATACTGGCTCCCCAACTTCAAATCATCCTCTCGGGGAGGTGGGGGGGTGGTGGTGGTAATGTTTTTAGATAAAGTCATCAGCTAAATGATCAGGTCCCTCATGAGATAAGCGCAATAACTACTACCACTACCATAAGTTGAAAGGCCAAGACAAGAAAATTCACTGTACTCCAAAGGGTTTTGTTATAGGGAGACTGCCCTTATCTTTTTAACAAATGCTCCCCTATTTCCTTCTTTCCAAGTCTCTGCCATTGATACATAGTACGCAGTTTAATCAAATGGTAAACGGCTGTTCTCCTTTGTCCCTGAAGCTGAGGGACAAAATTCAGCCAAGTGGAATGAAACACAGTGACAGAATACACATTAATACATAGGCTTAGCTAAGCCATGAGGGGCTGGCTGGCCTGTGGCAGCACACGGCTCTCAGCTCTAAGTATGTGTCTTTTGGGCCTCAGATATGTGTGAGTAAATCCTTTCTGTCAGTTGAGTGTTCTATTCATTTTCTCCAAGCATCGGGATTAGCTAGCACTGCTGTGTTGTTAATTAAATTATTACTTTCATTCGTTACTGGAAAATGTATTCTCAAAACAGCATGTTGGCTGCTGAGATGTGTGGCACCTGTACATTATCCACACATAGATTCAGTCCTAGATGCTCAAATACACACTGATGAGACACAACATTATAGTCACCTGCCTAATAACAGGACCCTTAATGCCACCAAGACAGCTTGGACCTGTTGATGTATGGACCCCATTGTGGCAGCAAGATTTTAGAAGAAGATAATTAAAGTCAAGTTGCAGTAAATTGCAAGATGGACCCATAAGCCAGGACCCATGAATCCAGGACTCAAGGTTTCCCAGCAAATCATTGATCACACTGCCTCCGCTGGCTTGCCATATTCTTGGAGTGTATCTCAGTGCAGTCTCTGTCCCAGTTAGGTGATGCATGCACACCCAGCTGCTTTCCTTCATTGCTCAATAGTCCAGTTGTGAGGCTCTGCTCATTATAGGTGCCATGTTAAATAGGAGCCTTCTGAGAACATTCCCTTCTTTCAGTGTTGCTGACATAGTTCTCACTTCTCATACAGCCCTTGCAAAGTTGTGACTTAAGTCTGAATAGGAATTCTCCATTGAAATCTAACAATATACCTGGACTAGGTTTAATCAGAGTCCTAAAATGATAAATGATGGAATATGGCACTAAAAGGCTATATATGAATGTGATATGAGCCTTTTGGATATGAGCCTTTTAGAAGTCAGTTCATGCTATGCAATTCATGCATAAATGCTTCTTTTATTGCCTCTGATAATCTGTAAAACTGGCTTCCGAGGTAACAGACCATGGAAACTGGTCAGTATACTGATAAACATTTATTAGCATTAGCTGGTATGTACAGTACATCCACTTACTCAGTCTTTAGCAATATTGCCTGCCCTGTCACTCTGAAGTGTTAAGGTGCCTCAGTTATTTTTTAAATGAGTTTTTAAAATGGGATGCCCTGCACAGGAATGGCACAGGAACAAAAACAGACCATTTAATTCCAAGAACAAAGGGATTAGTTGCAAAATAGTAAAACAAGAATGAATTATGAGTTTGTGTTTACCTCACAGAATATCTATTTAAAATATATAGACTTCATGTATTAATGTATCTGATGCAGATTGCATTTCTGATGTAGAGGGCATTTTCAGGTTTAAGACA
Organism: Nannopetersius ansorgii; assembly: GCA_037974605.1. Lineage (NCBI taxonomy): Eukaryota > Metazoa > Chordata > Actinopteri > Characiformes > Alestidae > Nannopetersius > Nannopetersius ansorgii. Next base: position 18,187,925 of record JBBPDE010000031.1, on the reverse strand, counting down.
ACCAATACATTTAGTTGTCTTTAATAATGACAATAATTAAGCTGTGCTTTGTCTAACTGTCCAACATTCTTTCCTATAATAACTATATTTTCTATGAATGTGAGCTCTGTTCTTAATAGTTCACTGTATTATTTGCAATGTACTCATATGAAATGTCCTGAACTACCCAAGAAATCTGCACTAAAACAAACAAATTGATTCAAACTGAAATTGTCCCTATTAGGAAAAACTTGTTTCTTTTTACATTATTTTTATATATTTCCTCCCAGCATGGTAGATATACCCAGGAGTTTCATCTTAGCTGTAGTATATGTAACGTACAGTTGTGCACAATATGACAATGGGCCGATACCTCCACTGTGTCCTTGCCAAACCATGCTCCTCGCCAAACTGTGTCCCCGTGTCCAGGGTCACTGATAACCTCCATTCTCCCCGCCCCATTGATCAATTTTTATTAATAAAAACCCACTTTGTTTGCACCCAACAACTCTTGTATCTGAGCTTGAGTGCTAAGGGTGTTACAACAGTACTGACTGGCAAAGGAACTAACTTTCATAGCATTTACTATAATATGTTGTAATCAGTGATGGGAATAATGGCGTTAAAGTAACGGCGCTACTGAAAAAAAAAGTAATTTTTCAGTAACGGGTAATCTAGCCAATAACTGTTTCCATCGTTACAACGCCGTTACCGTTACTGTCAATAACATGCGGTGCGTTACTGTAATTAAGCTGTTTTCA
>JBBPDE010000031.1:18153702-18168317 GCA_037974605.1 Nannopetersius ansorgii | reverse complement strand
TTGAATACTGGGTGCATCTCTTTGAATGCTATGGATTGTTAAAGATATCAACAAAAAACTGACAAAAACTTCAAATGGGGTTTTCTCGGTTTTTCATTTGGAAAATGGTGCTGTGCTACCATAATTCAAGCGATTGTAACTTGACAACCATTTAAGATACAGCTTTGACCAAGATATCATTGTAAAGCTTTTTCATCTTTTCAATGATACCAAAACCTCAATTTGGAATTTTGAGTCACTGTGACACTGTCACTGTGATTTTGCCAGATCAGGTCACAATTATATATCTAAAAAAATCCCAAACAAACCAATACTTTTATTATATCAAGCTTCTGTATTATTTCCTTTGCATCATAGCAATAATAAATATTATATAACAGAATAATAAATAGAATAATTAGTAAGAGTAAATTTGAAAGATTTCATACGGACAAAAAGGTACTCCTCTTTCCTGCCATTAAAGAGATTTTCAAGTGAGTTGGTTATTTAAATTTCAGACTTTGCTACTAACATAGATTGCCAGGGTTTGTGTCATTTCTTAAATTGTTAGTACCATGCTGTATGAAACATTGCAAAAGTAATTGGATTTTGTGTTCATTATAATGCTCTGTAAATAGTGCAATTACTCACTTACACTGAATGAGATTATTTTTCTACGGCATATAAACTCTTTCAGCACACATTGGATGTTGAATTTATCCACAAAAAAAGGCTGGTGGAACATTAAGCTGATACCAGCATTTTCCTCCCCTCCAGCTATTACAGTTCTTTGTTCCCTGCCTGTTCTGACTTCTTCAAACTGCAGTAGGGTCACTGGTGGCCATGACAGTGCTGTAAATCACAACCTAGTGATGTTAAGTGAATTTGACTGAAAATCAATGTCAATATGGCTTTTTAAAAACCATAAGTCAACGCTCAGGTCATGAGGGTTTTTTTACTAAGCAACGTTGCACCTATGGTTGCATAGCCACAATCAATTACCTTCACACCTCTGCCAGGATTTATAAGTACTGATTAGATGATTAATTGATTTGTCAATAATATTAAGGAGAGGTAGCTATTAATACTGCCGCAGGCATGTCTTTGAGGTTTTTCATCTTGACATGTTGTGAGTTACACCGAGAGGAATACAGGTCTCTGCCAAGAGCCAAATTCACTTTGAATTCTCTTCAGTTCTCACTTTAAACAGAACACAATGGGATTTGTATGTCGTAAAAAATGATAAACTATCCAGTTTTCATTTAATGCTGATGGAAGACATTGCTTAATCAAAGAGAATATATATGACAATTTATGTGCATGTATCCTTTATATCATTAGAATTTAGGTTAGAACATAAAATATAAAATGTTTAAAAATAATAGCAAAAGCAGCTTTGTATAAATGTGCAAAGTTTACATTTTATAACTTTTTCTTGTGGGTGTCATGTCCATGGTCTTTCTGTTTAGTTATAAGGGACTTATATTTTGACACTTGCACTCTGGCCAGTGGTTGGAGTTAAAAGTGTGTTTTCAACTGTGCTTGGTTTAATTAAGTAGGCTATTTAAGCCTCTTTGTTTTGTGTACCAGTGTCAGTCCACCGTCCTTTTAGTTTGACATTTACATTTACGGCATTTATCAGACGCTTTTATCCAAAGCGACTTCCATTCTCTAACTACAGTCTCCCTGGAGCAACTGGGGATTAAGGGTCTTGCTCAGGGACCCAGTGGTGGTGTGCTGGAGGTAGGATTTAAACCTGTGACCTCTTGGTCCAGAGGCAAGTATCCTACCCACTGAGCTACCACCACCCACAGATGTTTCTTCATAACTAGAAACAAAACAATACAGATACATTGTCCACTAAATTTAACAATTGGCATTATAACAGTGGTTGGTATGGGCAAAAACCGTCATCGCATTATAATTAAAATTACAGATGTTTAGTATATCATATAGTGAAGTGACATTTGTGTTACAAACTGAAACCTATTAGAACAGCATGAGCCTATTCCTGTAAGTTAACTGTGCTTTTTCTTTACCACAAATAACCATATTTGATTTGCTCCTGACAAGTAGAACACAGTGAGCCATTTCAACTACATGGCATTATTGACTGTGTCACAGATCCAGACATTTTTGGAGCAAAATATGCTGCCTCTGCTGAGATGTGAAAAGTGGGTCATGGCAGGATCTTACTGAAGGACAATGATCCAAAGCGTTCTTCCAGATTCACACAAAATGGATCATAGACCGCAGAAGCAAGCATTTACAATGAGCATTCCCCTGAACTAAATCCTGCTGTACATGTGTAGGAAGGAGAGAGTCCATAAACAAAGCAGAATTCTGAAGACATCTGTATTGTAGTGCCACATTAAAAAACGAAACACGGTAAAATAAATACGTAAAAGTAATAATGAAGTGAATGGTGCTTGGCTTTTTTTTTAGTTTAACTATGGCACACATTTTTATTCAGCAAATACAGTCTTTAGTTCCTGAATTGTCAGTGTATCTATCTCATTCCTACACCCCATTACGCAGCTTAAAAACATAAATAGATTAAAGGTAAAACGCTAACACCGTAACATTTTAGAAATGTGGGCAATAAATAAATCAAATGTATGAGTTGCGTTCTTATTTTTATATTCATTCAGTCTAGAAACCTGAACTTGAATGAGAGAAATGTTTGGACAAGAAGGTACCAAAACAGCGATGACAAGGTAGGCATAATATAACAACATATATGCTGTTACATAGCAGTGGTTAATGTTAAAACCAATTTCACTACTCTTTTTTTATAGGTCCTGTACATTTTCTGTGATGATAGACCAGCACCAAGCTAGCTGGATATTAGCTTAGCTAGATATTCACATTTGGTGTGAGCTCTAGTTACAATATGGACATTTGAACATCGTATTGGCATTCATATTCTTCAGCATAGGCTTGAACTTGAGGTTATCGGTGCATTTGCCTGTTAACTTTACTTGCTTAGCCTACACTAGTGGGAGAAGATAAATATCCAGTTATGCAGAATATCAGCTGTAAACTAGTCTGGGAGAATTTGTATGTGATGCTCAAAGTAAAATGGCCCTTTACACTCATGCGTGAACACAACACACAGCATTCACTAAGTGAAGCAGGTGGCTGCCACCAATGAGGGGCACCTGAGGAGCAGTGAGTGGGGATAGTCACTTGCTCAAGGGTACCTGGGTAATGACACTAGAAGTCCAGGGATTCTAACCCACAACCTTCTGATCGTAGGGGCAACTTCCTAACCACTAGGCCAGAAGGTGCCCCAACAGGCAACTTATCATCTGGTGGCATTTTATTTGTTCAGATTTCAACTATAATTGCTGGACGTTTTCATGGAGTAATTATAAAGTCACATTCATATATTCCTCATTAGAGTGCCAGTCATGCTTCATGTTTCATGACCTAGACAGACCTCTTGTGACTTTCAGACTTTAACTTCTATTCACCCATTAATGCAGGTAGTGTAGCCCAAGCTGAACACCTGCAAATACTGTATAAAGCCATCACTTAAACAGCACATTTAATATGCTTTTAAGTATTCTAACCTTTGAAGACTCTTAAGTTATCAAACCTTATCCTAATTTATCCTACCTTGCCTTTTTTATTGTTTTTTCAGTCTCTTAAAGACAAATTCAGATTTAGGGTGCATAAACCGAACCTGTTTTGAGGGTCATTGGAGCTAAAATATCTTCAGAGAGTGTGAAAACGTTAAAGTATGTTTTGATCATTTTAAAATCGAAACATTGAGCAAACACAAACTTGGAAGCTCGTATGATTTAACTGAACTGTGTGATGAACCCTGCCCTGTGTGGTGAGCCCTCCCCACCCTTTTTAAGAGGCCACTGGGACATAACCGGAGAAGTGACTCAAGAATTTTAGCACTAGATTTTGATGCACTACCACAGTACAGCTGAGAGAAAGAGTGTGAAAAACCTCACATTTGTGACTGGTGGAGAGGAAAAAGAGGGGCAGAGTGACAGCATCTGTCTGTATATGATGTCTTTGACACGCTGTAGCACTGGCTGACAGAACACGAAGGGTCACGAAACGCTATCTGAAGACAAATGAGTTTGTTGTTTGGTGTCATCTTGAAACAGACAAAAACAGAAAGGGAGCAGTGGCAGCTCCTGACAGCCCATATATCCTGTTCCTAGGTTTTAGCTCATTAGCACACCAAAATGACTCACTTAGCTCAGGTCCTGAGGCCACGAGACAATGCCTTTTTTCCCACTTTTCTACTATCTGAGACAAGGAGCTTAATACGAGCTTTACCATGGCAAACTCTTAGAATTTGAGTATGACTGTCACTCTGCTACATGTTTTCAAGGTTTGATTAGCCTGCTTCGACAGAGTCGAGTCTGCACTTCCAGCTGTCTTCTGTTAATTTGTCAGCAAATGACAAATATGTTAAAAATGTAAAAAAAAAGTGTACTACTTCAAAACAAGGCTGTTTATATTACAACAACACTTCATTATTAATGATGAAACATTTTCTACTTATGAATACAAGTTTGTTATTGACGTAAAGTTTAGAATTTCTCCATGTTTCAAACTGCTGACAATATGCTTTTGCTATAATCATACGCTTTTCTGATTATGAGATGAATGACTAATTTAACATCCCTAGTAATGCTGATCTAAAGTGTTGTGTGAAGAACCCCTGAGGATGTCTGTTCTACATAGTTAACAGTTAAAACTATGCCATGTGTGTCGCTGAAACTGTGCCAACAAACAGCAGGGTTTCAGCAACAGTTAATTCCGCAGCTATGTGTCAGGTACTGACTGTCCTGTTTGCTGTGATGTGGACTGGTTCCCTGGGATGGGTCAGGGTTTGTGTTCAGAATGGCTAAGGCAGACCTGGGTGAAGGAAGCAGGGGCTTAATTTCACGCTGCAGTTGGCGGCTGCCTGTTCTAGTTTTAGAATCCGGTACACACTTTTAGGGACAGATGCATTGGCTGGAATCCTGGGTTTACTGAGGCACTTATAAAAAGTTAAATCTGTTATACATCACAGCTGATAATAATAGCAGACCAAATGGTCAGCAAACTGGCAACTGGTGGCTAAACTTGGCAACTGTAAGAGCCACTTGGAGTGAAAACGTACTAGGTAATTGTGGAACAAAAGGCACTTAAGTGATTTGGAGGTGACTATGATTGATGAAATCCCTATAATCCCTAGATCGGAGCTTCAGAATTAGTTTAACGTTGAATGAACATGACCTTTTACCATACAGCACTAATAAAGTGGTGGAGGGTAAAGAAAGTATTTAGCATGGACCAACAAACTACTTGTGCCTTCATCGCACTACTATAGCTGTTACTGTTATTAAAAATTTGAAACCCAAATGCAAATGTATGCCTGGTTTTAAAAGAGGGAGAACACTGTTGCGAAATTGGCTACCCATTTAACAATAACCTTCCTTCAAATGCATATGCACTAAGGAGAGAATTGCATTTTGCATTTCGCCACAGTGTGCTTAGGCTTGTGTGTTTTGTTTTTGTGCATGACACCAGTGCAATTTTGCTTCTAATTTTGTGTCTGACGCATCCATCAGGTCCTAAATGCTGTCCAAGTGTTTATAACTGAACAAAAGCGCTAACATTCTCAGATATTTGTTCTCTTATTCTCTGGTGGCAGTTATCAGGGTGTTTTATTTTATAAACAGCAGTGCTCTAGTTTTGTGTTCCTTATTACACCTTCAAAGTCTGTAAAACATCTCTAGCATCTCTATCTCTAACATTCTAGGACAGAGTAAAATTTCTTCATTTAGGGCATGCTAGCACGTTTTGAAAGCTTCATGCACTACAAACAGATGCCAACAAACATTGCTGTGTCAACTGAACAATTCATGTGCCCTGGTCAATCAGGCAACATTTTTCCAACCTTAGATACATCATGCTGAGAGATTATTTAGACTAAGAAAAAGTTAACAAAACACCTTAATTCCCAATGACAACTTAGGGATTCTCAATATGATGTCACATTTGGCCTTATGACTACCTGGAGCATCCAGAGTCAGTATGCATACAAAACACAATACGTTACCTGTGACTTTGAGCTCTGTTGTTCTTCTGACTACTCTGCTCCCATATTGCAGCTCACAGGTGTAATTTCCCCCATCATCCTCTTCCACCACTGGAATCCAAAGACTGGTAGTGTTAATGATGATGGAGCTCCTCCATTCTTTCCTCTGACATTCCTGTTGACACAAACAAAGTAAAAGCACTCTGTAGAAGTTCAATAAAACTTCAGTTAGTGACAGCATTCTCTCGATTTCCAAGATCTACCTTTGATATTAAATTAGTCATTTATCAGTTTGTGTGTTTGAATGCCCATGTGAAAAACTATACTATACTACGCATATCGCCTCTGTCATAACAGAACAGTGTCTGAAATGGTAACTTTATAGATACAAAAATGTGTTACGCATGTGTTAATATCATGCAATTTTATTCCAATTGCAATTTTAGAGCATTTTTATTTCTTCAATGTAGCAGCTGATGGTTTCAAATAGTGTTAACAACTAATAATATTTAATATTATATAATAATATTTTTGATCAAAATGTGTTGCACATTTTCCAATTGCTCTCAGCTCATGTTTCTAGCAAGCACTAAAAGAAACGCAATACTGTACCTTGTACCATGTCATGATAGGCTGCTTGTAAGGGGCTAAGTAGTCATCAATGTCAGGACAAGTGATCATTTTGCTCTTGGTGATTTCTGCCTTCTCCAGGTAACGTATTCGACTGCTAAAGCAAAGACCTTCTTCGCTTTCCTCTACCGTCAATGACATGGAGACCTTCATGCAGTATGTTGTGTTTCTGTGAGGACACAAGATTTACAAGAGCATCTGTTGGTTTGCTTTATCCAGCATTATTTGCTGATTTATGTTCACCATGTAGTTCTGTAAATACATCAACAGATCCTTTAAACAGTGATTACTTTCAGCTGAAAGAATAATGCCGATCATTAGTAGTCAATCCTTGTAATGATAAATGTCATTAACAGTATGAAGAAATGCAACGTTGAAATCAGTGCAATGTTTAATTTCTTTAATCTTTTATTCCAGCCGTTTCCCTCTAGCCTCTGTCTGCTGGATTTATATTACACCATCAATTATCCTCTGACAAATAACATCAGTGTAACGTTGTGAGGGTAATGGAGGACATGGTGGGTATACAAATGCAAAAGCAGAGACTTCCCAAACAATAAACATTAACAGACTGTACAACTAATATGGAAGCAAAGCAATGATACAACACACACAACGTAGGTGTGTAATGGAAAATTAAAATGTTTGATGCTTCTTGACCTTCGAATGACCTCCTAAAGGTGCTTTATGCTTCTAGACCTTTGTATGGCCATGCTTGTATATGTGATTTGTGCTAGTCTTCAATTTATGGCAGCTGCACTTAATGTGCCTTCGAGAAGGAGAGGTGTTGACATTCTATAAATTAGACGTACAGCTGTTTGTAAAATGACAATTCTGTCATAAGTGAACACACCACAGCACAAAATTCTTCCTCTGCATTTAACCCATTCACCCAAGTGAGGCAGCAGGCAGTCAGGAGCACAGCACCCGGGGAGCAGTGTATGGGAACGATACCTTGCTCAAGCAGGATGAACAGAATGCACGTGTTACACATAAACAAAGCCTGGGCATGATAGGAAGGTGCAAAACAGAATGGACAGTGACAGAGCTGGGACAGAATGGGACTGTTACAGTCAGTTAACTTCTTGGTACTTAGATAAAAAAAGCAAAAAACACTGAGCTGACTCATAATCATGTCTGAAATATGTAAAACTTTATTCTCATAATCTAGTTCTTAGAATGAAAGACTGTTGTAGCAAACCTCTTCTTCTCAGCTTTTATCTGAGGTTTGTCGACTGGAGAAATGCGGTAAAATAATCAGTTTTTGTCATGTTCACTTTTCTGAAGATTTTTTTTTCCATTTCCATGTGCCTTCAAACAGATTGTGAAAACTGTACTCCATTACAATCATAAAGTAACACCACTTTGGTAATTTGGAGAGAAAACTTGTGGGGAAAGAATGATTCGAATAGGGAAAAACATTGGAATTATTCAGCATGGTAACTGTCTGTGAGCTACTGATGCAACAGATAGAGTTCAGATTGAAAACTGTTGAAGTAGTCCTTTAAAGCTTTAGAAATCAGTTATAGGTCACCAGCCTGGTTCAAAACAAATCAGCCTTACACAGAAACTGAATTCTCCCAAGACATATTGCGTTGTGGTCCCCTTAACGGACAGCTTGCATCTCAGCGGCACTGGTGCAGGGGTGATGTTTGTATCCTTATTCCTATTAAAAATGCATGGGGCCTTGGGGCCAGGGATTACACAGCAGCCTGGTGTGTCAGCCTCAGACACACTTCGGCACTGAACCTCCTTTAACAAGTTCAGCATGCTGGATGCCAAGATTTAACATTTCACCATGAAACATTCATTGGCTGGCAAGCTGAATATCAGGCTACTGTATTTGGGGCATTCCTCTGTGAATGACAGGATTACTATGGGAAGGACTTGGCCATGGTCCCAAAAGAAAAGAAAAAAAAAAACGACTGACTTTGGATGCCTAGTCCTCTTCTATCTCTGTCCCTATCCATCTTTTGCCTTCCTCATCAATCTCTTTTTTCCCTGTCTACCTATCTCTTTCCCCATCCATCAGTAGCCTGTGCATTTACACATCTATCACATCAAGCTAGTTATCTGTGTAACCGCCTATAAAACGCCACAGCCATGCCTTCATAAAAAGAAACATCAAAGAAAATTTAATCTGTGATAAGTTACTTATTCATTTTTAGTTTTAAATACTGTACCAAATACAGATTTAGTCCAATAGTGAGCCTGTAAATAACAAGAGCAATAATACGACAAGCAGTGCACAGTGATGGTATAAACTGCAAAGCCCAAAGAGCTGACTGGAGGTAAGCCATTAGGTCACTGTGTTATATAACATTGCATTTTTTTTTGTTTCATCCCTGTTTCTTTTTAAGTAGTTTGTATGCAAATCCCAGTAAAAAAAGTGAAATATTTATATATTAATGTGTAAATGACTGAAATATTACTTACAGCTTTTTGTATTCTTAAAATGTCTTCCAAGTATTGCACCGTATTCTGACCTATCACCAACCCTCTATTACAACAGCTCTATTCACCAGCTACATTTTATAAGCAATGTTCTTTTTTCATTGCTATTTTCTTCAGTGTACTTACTTTTCTGACCTGCATTAAATCCATATTTAACATCCACTGTTTCTGAACTGAACTGCAGTCTACGCCGATGAGATGTGCATGAGCAGTGTAAGGTGTCCTGCTGTCTTTAGACAGCAGTCGATAGGAAAGAAGGAATCCATTTGTTTCATTTAGAACAAATTTCATGAGCCATTTAACACATACAGGTGTCTGACTAAATTAAGAGAAAATGAAGTCTTGGGGGAGTTTATGAGTTATACAATGCTTATGTTGTGATTGTGTTTCAGTGAGTGAGCATTTCAAATCCAATAGTAAATGACGGGAGGGAATGTCTGTGAAATGAAATTCTTTTCTCTCAAATGCTTATGAACATTTAGAGAAAACTTTGGTAAACAAACACTCGATGCACAGTCAGGTAACTGCAGTATATTAAAGGATACTTTTTGTTGGCTTATTTGTCTCTTAGAGCAAACATAGACCTCTGAGAACATATCAATTTGTAGCTTGCCCCCTTTGCCCGGGCAAGTGCAGGATGTTTGTTTTATGTTAATGTGGAACCGCATTGTATAAAGTAGCTGACAAATTCCAAAGCATCCATGTCCTACAAGAAATTTCTCCATGCTGTTTGAATTACTAGATTGTTCAATAATAAAAAAGACAAAACTTCCATAGACACCGGAAACAATAATAAAAAAAAAAAAATCCAGAAACTAAGTCTTGTAAGATCATGTGATCATTGTGTGCAGGTTAAAAACGTGGCTGTCTACAAGGAAAGTGAACTGTCACTGTTCTCTTCCTACAAACTTAATTAAAAGGCTCATAAAGTTTTAACGGAATCTAAAAAGCACAAATCCCTAATCTCTTGTATCATTCTTATTTTATGTCCTCTTATTTTATTATTTTATTTCCAAGTTAGGGACTATTTTAAGCACTCTGCTAAGTGAATCATTACATTTGTAACAAGAATAATTTAAAACCTATTATTATAAACATCCAGCATTAAAAGAAATTCAACAATGCAAATACAGACTTTGCTCTAGAACCTTTTGGTGCCTAGTGGTTAGGGAGTTGCCCCTGCGATCAGAAGGTTGTAGGTTTGAATACCAGGACTGCTAGCAGCATAACTGAGGTACACTTGAGTGAAGTACTGTGCCCACACATTGCTCCCCGGGGGGCCCTTGTTAGTGGCAGCCCACTGCTTCACTTGATGAATGGGTTAAATGCAGAGGAAGAATTTCACATTTTTCACACTGTGTGCTGTGATATGTGACTATAAGGGGCTTCTTTATTGTCTGCACCCTCATATTTGCCTATTTGTCTCTATGTGCAGTGTACTAATGCAAAATCTTTATAAGGATGGCCAACTAGACAGCTATCATCCCACAGCTCAAGGCACTCGTGAAACATCTGAATATTAAATGTGTGTTGGAATGAAAGAAACGTGGCAGGACCACTTATTTTCTGGCTAACCCTTACAAAATAGAGCTTTTTAGGATCTAGAGCTGAATGACTCGAACCCTGTTCATCTTGAAAATTGTGTTCTTGGCTGTGCTTTAAGTGATGGTATGGTCTGCAATGTATGTGAAAGCTATTCACTCCCAGGATAGTACACTGAGCAATGAGGCTATTGTCCATCATTTTCAAAATGGGACAGAACTGTGCAATTGATACACATTTCAGAAGAAATTGTCTGACAAAACTGCAGGAATAAGCCCTGAATTGGTCCTGGAGGTAAATGACGGATCACCTATTATCAGACTTCATCATTTTGGACGATAAGCACAGTTTAGACCAATCAGATCAAGTTTAGCATTCAAAGGCAGCCCTCTGACAGAAGTGGAACTTTCTCTGCCTTTTCGAGTCACTTTTTATTCTTTAGGTATCAATGTGAAATCATGTAGAAAATGTCACCTTTCACAAGAGGAAAGCAAACACACCTTCATAGATTTGATGAAAATAAAGCAATTATTATTCCAGTAAGCATTTGCAGTTTCAGAAATCTTACATCTGTACTTAGTATAATTTCTTTGGAAAATAAGACACTCGGCTTCTCCTCATATTACACATTACAGCCTGTTCATTAAAAATGACATGCTTTCATTGTACTGGCATTGATAATAGCCAGAGTATTAAGACCTGGAACAGTGAAAGCTGTTAATTGTAAAAGAGTTAACAGCGTTTGTTATATTTTTTCAGAAATTTCATCTAAGTCATTCTGAGCCATGTTCTCACAATTCTAGTTAACTAGATCCCTGTGTCTGTTTTTCACAGGTTTCACAGGTTTAGATATGTTATCTTTCCTGTTTTGTTCTCTGTCTTTGATTGTAGATTCCCTTTTTGATTTTTTGAAAGCCCCAGTAAACCAATTATGCAAATATATATTCCACTGCCTCACACTCCCACTTCTTATATTTTCTTCCTCTTTTTTAGTACTTTTTGTCTTCCAACAAATACCAGAAACTCTCAAAAAACTATCATACGATCATCTTGTCTTTCTTTCTTTCTTTATTTTCCTGTAATTTGATCCATTTAGAGAGATATTCGTAATTCACTGTCAGCTGTTTCTTCAGATCTTTTTTCATAAAGATGCAGCCACTATGAATATGTGATTGTTATGCTTATGTTGTACCTTATATGATGGGCTAATCTATGTCAGTTCCTTCTGGTAAGACATCTGTTTAATGCTGATAATGAAAAATAATGCATCATAAGTTAAATTGCTTCAGTGGATTTCATGGCACCATTAATCATATTGTAATGAAAGAATTATTGCTACTGTCCTTGATGGTGAAAGAACATTTGATAGCATCTACAGGAGGGAATCAGAAAAGGTGCTACTCTTGCATTGCACATTTAAAAACTTTAATTTTGCTCAGTTTGTTAATTAACAAAGTCAGAAAAAATAAAGTGAAGTTGATTTAAGCACAACATTGGTTTTTATCTAGATTGCCTGGCTGACACAGAGGTACTTCATTTTGCCTGAATGTAACAGAGATTTTCTCTTTTGACGATAATGTCCGAAAGAACATTCCTGTCTTTTTCTTTTTAACCTTGCAGCATGTTTACACTTTAAAGGCACAAGAGAAGAGCCCTTTCACATAACATTATAATATCATGTGGTACCACAATATACCAAATACCAAACTATACAGCATAGTTCCTCACTAGATTTCATGACACCGCACTATACCACATAACACTGCACTGTACCACATCATGCCACACTGTGACATGTTATACCACATTGCCACATAATTTCACACAACACTAAATGATACACTACCACATAACACTGCGCTGTACTGTACCACTTTGTGCCAAACTATTCCACTATATATCATCACACTATACCTCATAACACAACACATAATACTACAGAATATCATAAAGTAGTATACCAACAAAGTATACCACATAATATCTGATAATACAACTCTAAATGACATGATACCACATAAAACTGCACCATACCTTATCAAACAATACCACAGTATACCACATGACACCACATCATACCACATAGCACTACACTATACCACATAATACCAGTGTCGCACATGATACCACACTGTACCACATAATACCACACTGTAATTTTATTTGATATTGTGGTGTATTGTGTGGTATGGTGTAGTATTACGTAGTGTGGTATTTTGTGGTACAGTGCGGTATTTTGTGTTACAGTATAGATTTACGTGATATGGTATAGTATTATTTGATATGGTATGGTATTATGTGGTACAGTGTTATTTGGTATTGTGCGGTATGTTATGGTATTATGTAGTGTGGTTTTCTGGGGGGTACAGTTGGTATCATACAGTTTGATATGGTATCGTATGGTATTGTGTGGTACATAGTATTTTACATTTATAGCATTTAACAGATGCTTTGATCCAAAGCAACTTCCATTGCCTATCAACAGGGGCAGTTTCCCTGGTGGTTTTGCTAAAGGTAGGATTTGAACCCATGACCTCTCGGTCCAGAGGTAAGTATCCTACCCACTAGGTCACCACTACCCAAATAACACTGTACCAAATACCAAATGACACCAAATGACACCACAATATCAAATAACACTGTACCAAATAATACCATACCATACCAAATAATACTACACCATATCACATAATATCACAGTGTAGCACATAAATCTACACTGTGACACAAAATATCACACTGTATCACAGTAATAGGTATGATGGGTTGTGTAATTAAAATATGAAAGCATAAAAAAACAATTAAAAATTGTATGGTGTAATTTTATAACAGTAGGTGACCTGGTGGGGTTAAAAAAAATTTCATTTTAATAAAAGTTAATAAAATTGACTCAAGGGCTTGATGAGCAGATAGCTGGGACATTTACTATAATGGGATTTTATGAGTGTAAAATCAAGCCCTGAGTTGCCATGCACTCACACAGCAGACAAATAATACTAATAATGATAAGAAAAAAGGCTGATAATCAGAAGAACAAAACAGTTAGTTTACAATACAGCACTTTGTCAAATCTGTCAATACATATCACAGCTCAATTTACTGTCATTTCTTCTGCTTGCTTTAGAGTAAAGCCATAATACAGTCTATTGTGAGGGAGTATGTAGATTATGTACACACACATACTATATATAGTGTGTGTGTAAAAGCGTATTTTGCATTTTTGTCTAATGACTCTGCATTGTCAAAGTTATGAATATTCCTGGCCAAGTGACAAGACTCTTACATGCCACTGTTCTAAGCTCAGCACCTGTGATCTTGCAGACCTCATTTGAGGAATACAAGGCACCAGATTTCCATTCTTATTTGGGGGCTCAAATGGGTGCTCATTGGTATCCTCTTTGCATACCTGCTGTGGGCTTGGCATCTGTTCAGACTCAACACTTGGAGTACTAAGACCGTGGGTTATGTCCACTGGTCCACATATCTATATGTGCAATGTATAGACATTAAGTGTGGAAAAATGCAGCAAGAGCTTCTCTACTTTATGATTATACATTTGGCACACATCAAGCGATCACCCAGAAAAATAGGTGGACATGTTGCAAGTGTAGCTGATTACATTAAACTTCAGTTTACAGGAATTTAAGGTACTAGTGGTAGCAGATGGCTTTTCTGTTCATTTTTAAGCCTAAGTTTGTGGTAGTGTATCAAAAGCACATTTTTAAGCAACTTCCTTAAGCAACTCAAAGTGACTGGATGGAAATATGTGTCTTAAATATGTGTACAATATAAAACAATCTGCACAGTATGTGGTCCTTTGTACAACCTTTAAACATGAACTTATGTCAGATGCACGGTCAGCACAATTCTAATAACAAAATTTGTGCATACATTTGGCCATCACTGGTGGTCACATCTTTGGGGTTTCTAGTTGATGCAGACACAGGGCCGGCCC
>JBBPDE010000031.1:18073058-18083219 GCA_037974605.1 Nannopetersius ansorgii | reverse complement strand
TAATGCAAGCTTGTGTTCATAAGGTGACTAATCATTTGTGTCAGATCAGTTCCCAATCGGGGCCAGATGACTGAGGAACATATGCTATATGATCTGTCTGTTTGCCAGAACAGCTCTCCTTGTTAAAACCACTACACTAATCTGTTTTCTATATTAGCAATGGCACTAAGATCAGAACAGATGAGAATGAGAGAGTACAGCTGTGCTTCTGTGTTTCCAAGGTTTGTAACCCAGGAGGGGCTTTTTGTGCCAGCCATGCTTGCTGTGGGCTGTGAGCTGGGGGAGGGAGAGAGATGGGGAGAGCAAGCTGGAGGGGAGGCAGCAAACCAGAGGCTGGCCTCATTCCATGCCAGACTTAGCCCACCAGAGAGAGAGAGAGAGAGAGAGACAGACAGAGAGAGAGACGGAGAGAAAGAAGAGAAAGAGAGAGAGAAAAAGAAGGAAACAAAGAGGGAAAAGATAGAAGTACCATGGAGCTCTGTCACACCAATTAACAGCCGTTAGCAGGCTCTTGTGAATCTCTCATTAGAATGCAGAAGAAGCTACAAAGAGTAAAACACCATGTGCTCTCTCTCTCTCTCTCCCTCCCTCTTCATGGTTCATCTTAAAGGACTACTTCAGCATTCTCTATCAGCAAACGGTTAACTGGCTTTGACAATCATTTTGACATGTTTTCCACACTTAAAACAGACACTGAAGCTCAAGCCTGTTGGTTTGTATTAAAATTGTGTCTTGCGTCAACAACTTTTCTGTATTTTTCTAAGTACAGAGAATTTATTTTCCCTGGTAAGTGATCATATGCCACAGCCAGCAGACAGAGACGATGCTGTAAAATGCAGTGAGCATATACGGTGATGTGTTTAGCAGAATCTTTCCTGCTTCATTGTGTATGTGGGTGTGTTTGTGTCTTTAGGGAGACAGAAAACTGAGCGAGAATTATAAATAATGTACATCATTAATTTTCAAGACGATTACAGCAACAGACAATAGCAACAAACAATAAATACAGTAACAGGCAATAAGTACAATAATACTGTGCATTCGCTTTGAAGATCACACTCTGTAGGCTAAACAAACACACTGATATGAAACGTGTAGGCTGTGCATGCAATGGGCATTATCTCTGCTAACCTAGAACTCTAACATGGATCTGAGAACCTAGAAGAATACGGTAGGCCCAGCACATTTTGAGTGTGAAGTGATATTTATGTTGGTTGTTGGGGTTTTTTTCTCAACAGACCCATGGGGAATTATTTAGCAGTAGAAGAATATCAGAATGCATCTACTTCTAAAAGCTTAACATGTTTTTTTTTTCAGTGACAGTCTGTAAGACTATACAAAGCCACCCACACAAGCTCACACATAAAGGAAAATCAATGCCTACTATTACAAATTCTGCCGCACATCAATCACTTGATTAGCAGCCAGGAATGATTACATGGCTGTAGTAGTAATTATCTCACCCTAGGTAGTGCTTCGGACACACCTCCCTTGTCTGTCAAGCAGTAAACAGATTTGCCCCTAATTATTGCGGAATTTGTTGCTGATTTTACATGTTGTTGATTATATGTGTGATAGATAAGCCTTGCTTTGCACTTCACTCTGTCCTTTCTCCAGAGGCTAGTTTAGATTATAAAGCACTTTAAAAATAACTCAATTTATCACCTCTCCATCTCTATTATACGCATACATTTAGTCACTCTCTCTCTCTGTCTGCCTCTCTCCCCCACCCCCCCACCCCCCCCCTCTCTCTCTCACACACACACACACACACACACTCAGCATCAAAAACGATACTGCACATCAAGTGCACTGGGGTTTTTTTTGCCAAATTTAACAGTGTAAAAGAAATTTTAGGTTTTGCATTTTTTTCAATGCAAATGTTAAACTCAATAAAAAAATATGTCTCAAGATATTGAGACCCGGAAGGTATTATATGAATAGTATTCTCATTGATTATAATCAATTCCGATACGCATAAATTGCTGTAGTTGAACTGTTAGCTTAGCACCGTGATGTATCAATGCAGTGTTAAACACCTATTCAGTACAAACAAACACCTATGTTTTGTTTATACGGGTTCATAGCCAGAGCCAAGTTAGAAATCTAGTGAAAAAGGCTTCCCCAGTCTTGCTGAATGCACACAATTAGCCTCTCTGCAATGCCCAGAGTGCAGCACTTTCAGGCTGAATGGCAGACTTGGACATCCATGTCCAGGTGACAGAGGTAAGGCAGAAAGCCACCGTGGCACCATTAAGCCAGCTCTAATAAAATCACAGCCAGCAGGCTGGCTCCTGAGCCCACCAGTCACCAAGCTCAGCAAGGCAAGGCTGTTCTCTTCATGCATAAGGAGGTGGGGTGATAAATAAGTGTTAGCATTTGGAATGACTCCTTACAGCTCACACATAACATACCTGTGGTAAGATGCATTATGTCATACTTCTACATTACAGCAGTTGTGCTTTTCCCTTGACATGACTTACGGTGTTAATAACACATTTAACCAAGCAGAAGTAGCGAGATCTAAATGCAACTGAAATGTCATAGCCATGAGCAAGTTCAGGCGATGGTAATTAGTGTACCATTAGCAGATGACCAAATGTGTTTGTCATCAAGGGATACTAAAATGACCAAGGGATACACTCATTTTCACACTAGAAAATAACTTGCCTGCTGTTGACTAAATGTTGAGATATTTGGGCACATCACAAATTTTGGACAACTTAAAAAATAGAAATTTAAACCAAGGTCAAAATCCCATAAACAACACGCAGTGACACGGTGTCCACTGCATAGTAATACGGAGAACCTCACACCATTAGTATAGGTTTCTAAATATAATCTGATGGTATTTTGCTAGTGCATTGCTATTTATTTCTAATTCAATTTTATTTTTAAATTTATATATGTATTTATAAGTTATTCAAATGTATTTTCTTGGTGGAAAAGTTCTTTTGTTTTATTAGTGTTAGTGAGGAAATTAAAGTATGAAGTCAAGCAACAGTGCTATAGAAAAGAATATACCCTTAGGAACATTAAAGTCTAACTAACCAATTAGAGAAAAAGTGACCATTGGTTGATATACTTTAACTAATTCTGTGACTGTATTAGAACGAAACGCGAGAATACTCTCAAGGCAGGGCATTATATTGACTTTAGTCCGCTTTATATGTGCCTAAGTTGTAGGTATAAGAGAGTGTTTTTTTCATATTACTTTTTATTAAAACAATGATCAGTTCAACCCTTTGAAGAAAATCCTCACTAAATGTCAAATTCATAACACTAGCTGCAGAAGCGTTCTCATCTGTTCCTCTATCGGCTTTGGTTTTCACACTCTTCTTCATTACATTGGACTATTTTTATGCTTAAAGCTGGAAGGTCATTATGTAATTGACTAACATTAAAGGGTAAAGCTGCTCCTTTATTATATTTATAATTAGAAATGAAGATTTTCATTATTACAGTTAGATCTTTGCTAATGTCCAACACACTGCATAACAATTTAACTGTAATGAGCATGCTCCACATGCAATCTTCAGTGGTCCCCTGCTGCTTAGGGCCCCCATACAGCACATAACCAGCAAGCCACGCCCCTATGGCAGAAGAGCGCACCGCATTTTCTCTTTTACTGAAGCGCCTCACTGCATGAACAATATACCATAAGGGCCATGTTCACTTGATTGCAAATGCAAAATAGCAGCGAGTGCATAATCACCGAACAGAAAATCACACAATCTCTCAACATCCCGCAGTCAAATAGAATGAGCAATAAGAGAGCATCTTGTTACGACTTCAAGGTATGTTTTCAGCCCCCCTTAGCAGGAAATGTGGCTCCCAGTGATGAAAGCAAATGAGCAGAAACAAGGTGTTTGAAAATTATTCATGGCAAATGCTCCTGCAGTAAGCTTTCTCTCGGTAGGGTCTCGGGCGACTGGGGGGAACCACACAGATTGCTTTCCCTGCTCCTCAACACCCCTCTGATCAGCCAAGTAGTAGAAGTAACAGCCAATAAGGCAGCAGATGGAACACCCAGAGAAGGCTGTGCAAAAGCCGACTTCAGATTCAAATGCTAAAGGAAAGACGTGTAGTGGGCGATACAAGTGTAAACAGAGCACAGCAGGATTGTTGTCAGGTCTGCTTCATTAGTCTTAAAATATCTGTAACTTGGACATGAACATGAATGTGTCAGTGAGCCATATGTGAAACAATAGGTGATATTTTCATTCCTTGATTCGTCAGTCTGGCTCTTGCGCAGGCATGTAGGGACACCTTAGAAAGAAAGTCTTATTACAAAAGTTTTACTCTACTTCTTTGCTGGGCTTCATTTAGTTGCAGATTGCTGGCACAGAGAAGACAGTCAACTTTTATCCAAAGTGGTATTGTAGAAAATCCAACTTTTAACGTCTGCCATAGCTTCACCAGACCATTATTTATTATAACGGATCGCTTCAATTTAAGTCCCAGGACATACATAAAAGGTAAAGTGAATCTTTTTTTCATTGGCAAGGAGTAAAGGAAAGGTTGTGTGAACAATATGAGATAGAAATTTCGACTCATAAAATAATTTTACAGCATGCCACTCTTTTGCATCTTTATTTTCCATTATTTATTTCAGCTCCAGGGATAACAGGCTTATAATAAATGAGCTTGCTCTTTTTACTAACGATGAAAGAGGTGTGAATGTGTAAAATTAGGTACAGTGAAAAATAGAGTTTTATTGGTTACGTCTAAATGAAGATTATGAAGGCTTGCACTTAAACAGAAAATCTAAATTTTACAGTAGCGATCTACTGTTTACAGACGTCTCTGCAACAGTTTTTATTTACTGGCACAAAAACACAGGAATTGACAACTAAGAATGTGTTATACATGCTCCTTTAGACTTAACACTTCTTTGTCAGGCTTTCATAAACTGTTTTAAAAGATTCAAAGGGAACTGCTTTCAGCGCAGTCCGCTTTCAATTAAGTTTACTATGATGTTTGAGCTGTTTAACTGTCGTTTGCGGTTTTCTCCTGGGAAATCTTTGAAGTAGATCGGCATGAAAGGGCGCCTAATAACAGTCTTGAAGACATGGTGAGCCCAGGATTCAGTCAATAGCTGCTACTGTCCAAATGTCACAGTTCTCCTCTCTGTGAAGATTAGACACTTCATTTCATATCATGTGCACATTCCGTGACCTGGAATTATATTCTTAACGGTTATTCTTCCGGAAGTATATTAACAATTATTGCATTTAGTAAAGTATGATTAAGGATTAAAAATATAACCTGGTCTTATAAAAGTAACCCATCAAAGACCGTATAAACTAGTATTTAACTATAACATTCCTTTAATATAATAAATATAAACACACTAAATGGTTCTAAAGTTCATCAGGGCTGTAATACTCATGCTTCCAGTTATATGCTCATTAATCACCATAGTTACCTCTCCGTAGGACCATAAGGCACATTGCAATTACAAGACCAAACACATGGCTAATGTCTGACATATGGAGTCTTCGTTTTATTTCTCTAAGAATAAGATTGTCACCATGACTTTCCCATATGGATCAACCATATGTTTCCATAATAGATAGATGTGTCCATAATCATAAAAACATGTGGATCATCTACAGTTTAATATTCACGGTCACTGATCATATACTTGGAATTTTCTAATGCACTCACAATATCTGGACAAAGGAAAAAGGTTATTTTTTTCATTTTTATAGCTTATTTACTGGATTCATTCATGCCTCATAATATTGGCTTGAACAAAGATACGCTACACTCGGTTGTGCTTTCTCCAAACAAGCCTGTGGTCCAAGGGTCAACACTGATTTGGCTTACTCCACTGAAAAGGTCTTAAAAGTTTGTGTTTTTTTATCTGGTGATGCACACATTTAATTGCCTCTGCAGGGTTCCCACTACACTCTGACAGTTATTTATAGTTTGCAATGACTGACTTCCAATTTGCTCTGCCTCATTGTGGCAAGGTTACGGCTATTAACTTGCTGGCATTATAACTTTTACTGTCACACTGTGTCATATATCTACCTCAACAAATTGAGCAAATCAGGATAGTTCTGGCTTCTCATCAGCTGCTGAATTTTGTCAACCTGTTATATCTACCCAACACCAGATTTTGACTTTCTGAACCTTAATTTTCAATCTCGGCACAGGAATGATTGGAAGAGCAAAATGTTAAGAAAAACCAGCCTCACCTGTCTTAACTTATGTCTTAAATAACTCAGAATTAACCAACCTATACCATACTTTAGACTGATGCAAGTCAATGATCCAAAATATACTAATAAATACAGTGTTTTACGACGAAGCGACTGAATGGTTTTAAATGTTGAACTGGATGACTAAACTCAATTTAAAACTCAGCAAGCAAATGTTTAACTGACCAGACAGAAAAAGAAAAAAAGAAAAACACAAGCAGGAACTGAAAAGGGCTTCATTACAGGCCTAAGGGAGCATGACCAGCAAATCCTCAGTGTGTCTTGTGATGCAGATGGGCCACAGACCTATGGCCATCAAAGTACTGCAACCGACAATCTTAATTCATATTCTGTAACCACTTAATCCTTACAAGGGTGCAGGTACCCATACATGGGGTCTGCGGACGCGGAGCAGGGACTCACCCTGAGCCCACTGTGGGGCGGACACAGACACCATTCACTCACATCTACGGCCAACTTAGAATCCCCAGTTCCCCTTGACACGCATGTCTTTGGACTGTGGGAGAAACCACAGACCCCAAGGAGAACATCCAAATTCCATATACACATGGCCAGGAGCTGGATTCAAACCCACAACCCTGGAGAACTGAGGCAACAGTGCTACCCAATATGCCACCATGGGGCCTAACCAACAACATATGCCCCAAAATGGGGAGAATAGATGAAGCAAATAGTTGTGATTTGTAAAGTAAGGGTTTCTTAATTAGTGGTAAAAGACAAAAGGGTCACAAAACAATGTCTAATTACTTTAGTCATTAATAATAATAGAAAGAAAACGTGAAGCACATACAAATAAGAATTTGATAAACGATGCTTTTTAACAATTGACTTTAGTTAAAATTTAGATTTCTCCTACATTTTCAGTGGAACATTGAGCTAGCAAACAACAAATATGTTTTTCACAGCGTTTTCTAACCACATTTATGTACAATGATTATATATGGCTGAACCATTTTACATAATCATCCTCCAGTCAAAGTAGATAATCTGTACTTTCACTCTTAAACCTAGTTTCAGCTAAAGTTAAGAAAAGAAGCTAAAAAAAGAAATGTGTGGGAATATGTAAAAGTTTGAATTGAATTAAATTAAACTGAAACACAGAAAAGTTAGAAGGGCAGATCAAACCTTCCAGTACTGAACATAATTTAAATGTAAATGTAGTTCTTAACATAACTAAATATGTAATGTGTCTTATACTTTAAAAAAGCAGTGGTAACTTTAGACCTCTAAGGATTTCTTTTAAAATCCAATGACTTAAAATATTGGTTATGAATAACCAATGAAGTGTATAGATAGCATTTATCCCACTGTGACACACTCTTTGACTATGAGCTTAATAACACAGGTTGACAACCACAACACACTCTTAACCAGTTTAGATCTGCTTTCAGTTTTTTTCCAGTCACATCAACTTTGAATTATGAGTAATATTAGATTTGCAATAGACTTGCATGCATTTTTTATTAAACCACAGGCACCAATCAAGTAACTGTTTCAATACTTTTTGTGGGATGTCAGACAGGCCACACTGTGGCATAGATGTAATGATCAGTGTCTGTCAGCTACCACTGTTTCTTCAAAAACACTCAGCATATGATTATTATATGATCATTATACCAACTATAATGTAATATATAAGTACCTTTATTACAAAAACTGTACGAGCGGGAAAAACTAAACACTGATTTGAAATCAGCATGAAAAACACAACAACAAGAAAAACCACATAAACCTACTTCTGATGATTTGACCTGTTGACCTGCGTATTCATTCTGTAAACTGAATCAGATGTGCAGTACCAGGGAAAATATTAAAATGCATGACCAGTGGTACGCCAAGACCTGACCTGAGATGCACTGTGCTAGAGTACAGAGTCAAAACAACAAGAGTTGTGGCAATGTCCAATTACTTCACCATGACCCAAGGACATATATGTAGCACAGCATGCACCACACAATACAGCAGATATGATTTTATATTGTCCATTGCAGCAAATCCCCTGCAGAACCCCCATTTGTCTATTCTTTAATGGGTTTGCCCCTTGTTCTCTCTATCCTGGGAAAGAATTTAGTGTGTGGTGTATGAATCAATTTCTTCATCACCTGTAGGTCAGGATTGTAGCCCAACAAGAAGCATTTTACTGCATGAAAAAGGGACTGGGGTAATCTTTCAAAAGAACGAAAACCATGCTATCAAATGTCACAGCTGACCAAAACTGAACAACAGTTGTGTTTGCTACCATGATAACAACCTGGACCAAAATTACTCCAGACACTATTAGCCCATCTTTTGTATACATAGTTATATTTATATTGCTTAAGTGGAGTGTGTATTTGTCAAATGATTCTGTTATTCTACTGTTTATTCTATTTTCTATTTACTGTCTCGGGAGCAACTCAGGGTAACATTTCACTGCACACTGTATGTGTGTAACTAACTGTGACAAACATCTTGAATCTTGAATCATGAATGACTACACAAGGGGCAAATGAGGACTGCTGAAAGATGCCCGTCTAGTCATCCAGCTCAAAGTGGTTACCTGTAGGCTGCATGTTATTTCAGGGCATATTAGTATATGGGGAGATTTTGATGCATTTATATTGCCCACTATACTGGTATTACAGATATAGCTACCGCATGCCTCAACAGGGAAATAACCACCCCTCCCCCAAAGCAATGTTACTTGCTTCAGTTATGGTTCATGCGCTGGTGCAATGCATGCGTCACTCAGTCAGAAACCGCCTCATAGTGTCAGCTGATCCATAGCTGTTACGGATACTGTATTTAAGTGCTGGTATCAGTGCAGGCAGTGATACAGTATCATATTGATGCAACACTCATACCAAAAGTGATTCAGTATTAGAAATCTGGGGCTTCGGCCATGCAGTATGGAAAGGCGCAGACTCAAAATAAAACATTGAATTCACTTGATTCATACGTCTTCGTTGTTTGCTTATGAATAACGTCTTACACGAAAACTACTGTCAAAAGTAAAAAACTGAAAGACAAAACCTGATGTGATTTTTTTATACATTTGCACTTATTTATGGTAAATTCTATTAATTACTACTGTTTTTAGGTATTAAAGCCTGTTCTTTCAATGGCAAAATATAGAGATTACGAACCATTTTGTCAATCATGGTTTCAGCAGCTTAAGCAGGTAACATCATTTTAACACCTCACACTGTGATGTAAAGCTGACTATCATGAAGGAATAGAGGACTGATTTTCTCACAGACAAGCTGAAGCAAAATTGTTAAATGGCAAAAGTAATGCTCTTTTTAAGCCAAGAAATCGATAATTATCTGGCTGCTCATTATTACTATATTAAGCAACAACTATGATGAATTAAGTGCTCTTTTACTGGCATTACTGCACAACCATAATGCAATCACTAGGTCTATAATGTGTATATTTTCTTTTCATTTCTATCAGTATCTCTATAATAAATCCCAATTTAGCTCTAAATAAAGACAGATTGACCCTCTAGCCCAAAATAGAAATTTCTAATAAACATATACAGAAAGAGTTCATTTCTGGTGTACAGGACTTGTTATGGATCCGCATTAACTGTGCTGGATTAACTGTTCCATCTAATAAGACTCATCAAATTGTTTTAGCTATTGGCCTCATATCAATCATTGTTTTGCAAGGGTTTATACGCCAATAAAATGTTCTGGAAAGTGCTAAACCAAACACCAGCCAGTAAATGGCTAGAGTAGAGCATTATAAAGAGATTATTATTCCTCAGTTTTATTACCTTCTTCTCTTAAGACATCAAATGGCACATTACATCAATGTGACAACATAAACTATAGTGGTGCAACGGATCAAAAAAATCACGGTTCGGATCAGATCATGGTTTTAAGTCACGGATTGGATCAGTTTTCGGATCAGCAAAAAAAAGACGAGACAAATTAAACTTTTCATT
>JBBPDE010000031.1:18049816-18070822 GCA_037974605.1 Nannopetersius ansorgii | reverse complement strand
TGCTGTAACTCTGCTACACGATTTATTTACGCAGAAAAGAAAAAAACGCCGTAGTGTTTGGGTGCACCCCATTCTACGTGCACCATTCAGCGGAGCTTTTATTTTTCTTTCGGATATTCGGATCACATGCGTGCCGAACCGTGGAGATGGATCGGTTCGGATCACAGATCAACAGTGATCCGTTGCACCACTAATAAACTTTATAAAAGGTTATCATGGATGCCATTAATATTAATACTGCAAGAACTACTATCAAAAATACTTGGGTATTTGGATGATTCTTTACACAGAAGTAAAACATAAAGGAGTTAAATGTCAGGTTTTTTTTAAAAAAAGAGTCCATAAACCAAAATTTCCAACTGACAGTGTCCTGTGGCCAGAAACCAACCACTAACGAAGGACTAGAGAATGACTAACTGATTACATTCATAAGGACTGTCATCAATAACTTTACACCTTCAAGGTGAACAGACAGGTCAGATGTGATTAATAAAGTGGACAGTAAGTAGACATATGGTTTAAAATCTCCAGCAGCACTGCGACGTGTGATTCACTCCGAGCCGTTCAGACACCCACACACTAATATGCCACTACCCCATCAGTGTCACTGCTGTGCTGAGAATGATCCATTGCCCAATATCTGCTCGTGGGTAGTCTTGTGGGGGCCCTGTCTATTGATGAAAAGGGTAAAGAGGACTAACAATTGAAACATATGAAATACAAAGTACATCGGTTTGGTAAGTAGAACTCATAACATGTACAATGAGTGGAGATGTCGAAATTAAACCTAAAGTATATAATGTTTTTGAAAATTATTTCACGGCTGTTCCTTTGCTTAAAATAACACACAAAAGCAACTACCACACTGACAGCTCTTGCTACTGAAGGAACTGTAGAACACTAAATGATGTGCACAAGTAAATGAGTAAGTTCCAGTGCCATTCAAATGCTTAAAAAAGATCCAGGACCGTGAAATTCAGCTACAGATGCCTGTGGCAAACCATGAAGCACTGTCATTGTCACAAGTATAGATACATACCCGAATGCAGAGCTCCGAGTCGATAGATTTATTACTACTGAGGATGAGCGCAAATCGTATGAAAATGAGTTCAGAGAAGGCAAAAACAGTCCGTTTGGTATTCACAGCAAAATCGCAACAGGCAAAAGAGTAATCCAATGAGCAGGCATGGTAATCTGTAACCATGAAACAGTGAGAGGCAAACACATCCACATCACAAGGCAAAGAGATAAATCCAAAATTACAGTGAAGAAAGAACACTAGGTGCTAGTTGCTAGTTGGAACACACTTTCCATGGACAGGCATGACATGGTATGTTCATACTTAAGGTGAGGCTAGTATTCAAGTGATCTTGATCCAGTGATTAGGGCTCCATCACAAATTCTTAA
This sequence comes from Nannopetersius ansorgii, assembly GCA_037974605.1. Classification (NCBI taxonomy): domain Eukaryota; kingdom Metazoa; phylum Chordata; class Actinopteri; order Characiformes; family Alestidae; genus Nannopetersius; species Nannopetersius ansorgii. Next base: position 18,069,415 of record JBBPDE010000031.1, on the reverse strand, counting down.
CTGGGGGGGTTGAAGGGGGTTGTCTGGCTGAGGGAGACTCTGAGGGAGGCTTCTGGTCATTATTTTACAGCTCATCTCACGTCCTCTGACTGTATGTGGCTCTCAGAGGAACTCCCAGCATATTTTGTTCTTTGTATATTGCACCTTTACCTCTCTGGCCCTCCTGTGGGACATTTGTGTGCACTTCACTCTCTTTTTGTGACCAATTTAGCTGTGTTAATGCATATGGAATGAAAGTTCTCAAGGGTCTGGAGAACTTGACTCCCTCGTGGCCACTTTTGGCCAATTGAAACCCATGAAAACTACATTTTCCTTGTTATTTACACTGTTGAATTAGGTTAAAATGGTTTCATTCTAAACTCAACACTTGAGAAATGTAGTTTATCCATTATGTCATTTATCCATTTTTGGCCAAGTGAACAATTTTCTATAATATTCTTTGTATCCAAAAAGGGACTATGATGGCTTACTGCATACAATGGAGCAAATGAATAACAATTTTGACCCCAGTAGCATTGAGAATTTGAAGGATTAAAAAAACAACAACAAAGGCATAAATATTTGATACTTATGACAAGAACTGGTGTTAGTTAATAACTTTGTCATAAAATTAGCAATATAAAAATCATATATAAATATATGTCCATTATGAAAATATAATATAAAATTGCTCACTTGGCCAAAATGACATAATCTGGAAATAACCACTAAAAACTACATTTCTCAAGTGTTGAGTTTAGAGTGAAAGCTTTGAACCTAAATTGTATGATTTAACAGTATAAATAACAAGGAATTAAAAAAGGTAGTTTTCATGGGTTTCAATTGGCCAAAAGTAGCCACAAAGAAGCTGAACGTATAGTAAAACCGAGGAGGGCCAGAGGGTTACAGTTCATCCAGTAAAATTTGCATCTAGCTGATTTCTAAATAAACTGCTCTGTTATGTTTACTATCTTTTCAGTCCTTTAACTTCACACACACACAAACGTGTGACTAATTTGCAACCACAGACATGTGTGAATTAGTGAGGTCTTGCATTTTCTCTTATTTTAGTTGGGGGATTGCAAGGCTGACAAAAAATGCTTACAATGTTTTGTGAATTGATTCAGAATCTTTTAAGAGAAAACTAGAGTGATTTGATTATTTATATGCATAAATATTATTTATATGCACTCTCTGGACTTGCCCCTAAGATGTAAAGGGATTGGATAGGGGTGTATCAGACAGTACAATGAAAAGTCACGATATGGCAATGCAAAAATGTGTTAAAAGTGCATAGTGGAGAATAAGGGTTCTACAATTATGATATTTGATGTAATTGCATTATTTATAGTTCCAGTCAACACATTCATACATCGGTCATCCATCACCTTCCCCCTGCCTTCCAACTCGGGCTTCATTGGTGAACTGCACCTCAATGAATGCAGTCATCATTTTTTCTGCATTCAAATTGCGTTCTAAATATTGTGAGAATCCTGAAATTGTGGACTACTGTGGGCTAAGTTATCCTTGTGTGGCAATGTCAAATTGAATGCAAAGTCCTCCAGTGCTTGCTTGACAATTGAACGGCTAGAGTCTACCTCAGCATCTTCACTATACAGCCTATGAAACTGCCTCATCTGTTGACAGTGTCCCACACCCATAAAAGAGCTGTCCTCCAAATATTTATGTCCTCTCCCGCATCTGCCATCCTCCTCCACCCTCAGAGCAGGCCATTTAAATGCTAAGTAACCTCTTCCCTTTCAGGCCTTTTGATTATGCCTGTACAACAATCTTATGAGCATGCTTCAAAACTGGATTTGCACTTGTAAAACTTAATTATAAAAACCCGCTTACAATATTTATGCAAATAAATCCATTCAGCCTCTGGTTAAAGCTGTTACCATGTTCACTCGAGTGCCGGGGCTCACACAAGAAGGAATCTCCCTGCACTTTGGTGCTGATTTATGTTTACACAAACAACTCCTTCCTCCGAACCGTTGCTGGTTCTGCAAGTGTTCCCAGCTGAAAAGGCCCTTCCTAATGACAACTACATTTCAATTATCATGCAGAGGAACGCAAAACATATATCCGCTCCTCCATGCAGGCCCCGCTGCCTATTAACACAACAATAAAAAGCCACTGGTGGAAACTCATTTCAGCCCGGTTTAGGTGCTGACAATAAGCTCCAATAGAGCTTCATTCAGGACGGTAAATTAGAATTTCTCTCGGAGCGAACACAAGAGCACTCTTCTCCTTTAAGGGGGTAAAGTCTTTATGATGAAAGGGATCTGACGGTGATAAATGGTCACGGCGGAAGCAAAGCAGCGACCATGCGGGGATTGGCGCCGCCATCTGTTTTCATTTAGCCACCGTTTTTTTTTTGAGAAAGCACTGGAGTCACTGTCGCACGGGAATGGTGCAAAGATGTATTCTCTCAATTTAACTTCTGCTCAATCTTTTTCCATTCAGAGGTCCATTATAACAACCAGGCATCTATCTGTATGCATGCTTCTTCATACTGGTTACACAACATCCATAAAGAGCAAAGTCCAAAACTGTAACCATGATCTCAGTAAAGTGTTTCACTATGCTGATATTGTTGCATGACTGCTGAATGACGTTCTAAAAAAAAAACAAAACCTCGCTGCAGACATGCATGTCCTGAAGTTTACCGCAATCAGCGCTATGAGGCTTCTGGTAGAAACGCAGCCTGTGGATTGGCCATAGCTGGTGTAAAGGCAGTTTGTACAAACTCATCACACCATTTCCTAATTCAAAGTTAAACACTGATGAAAACATTTACACAAATATTTTTGTTAGGGTTTTCTCACGTGTCTCTTTTTTCTACATTTGGAAATCGCTCAGAACATTTTGAGGATAAACATTAAAATACTAGCCTGTACCAAAAGCTCTCAGTCTCCTTTAATACAGTCTTCTTTTAAAATAACTGCAACTGGTAAGAAATTCAACATCATAGAGTGTCTCTACTAATCTATCACATCCTTTGCACCCCACAATATCACCCATGGTATATAATATGGCTGCAAGACAGCAGCCACTTCATCTTTGAAGAACTTAAAATAGGTTATTTTATGATGCAAGATACTAATGTGAAGGGGGAAATAGCATGATAAATGTAACGACTTAGTGTTGTATCTCTGGCCAGGGGCAGAGAACTGGGGCATGACAAAGAGCTATTGCAGCCCAAACTGTACATCCTCTCCCAGGGTTAGAGCAGTATTTGATATTAACAACTACTGCAGAGAAACAAAAGCAGATTTACGGCACACCACTGCCCCGCCATAAAACTTGTAATAACTTTGTCTTTAATATCTTTAAAGTATGAAATATTTCAGCATAAATGTCACGTAAGATACATGCCAAATGCATACAGCCTTTGCGTCATTGTGTAATCTTTTCCTTTGAAGGCTCTAGTCTATAACTATTCCCAGAACAAAATCCTAACACAATTTTGAGCGAGGTGATACAATTTAGGGGCACATATTCATATTAACTGGATTGCTGGTTTTGGATATTGCACTGAAAAGGACATGAAAAAAAACTTGACTAGTCTTGGTCTATTCAAAGTTTGGTTCGAGTGGATTGACAGTGTCTCACTCACATCTGCATTGGACAAATGGCATGTTTTAAAACTGCTTGGGCATCCAGCATGTGAATGAATTGTATCAACTCTTGTATCTACTGGTATAAAATCAGGATGGGATTTTGTTCTGAGATTGGTCATGAATTAGAGTTTTGTAGCCAGTTTGAGGAATGTCATTTTTTACCATCTTAAAAAACAGATATTTACACCAAAGGCGAGATTAACAAACCAAAGTGAGAAAAAAAGCAAACTGCTTCCCGAATACCATCCTTTAGGGAGCCTAAAATATGCCAATACTAAACTGATGGCTCGTTTGCTTGCGTGGTAGTGATGTGCACGTTGGAGAGGAAATTAAAAGTTCATGTCACGAAGAGACTAACCACACATGTGGTCTCTGACGACCAGGCATCCACCTGCCTCTTCAGAGTGGTGGCATAACATCTATAAACAGCTACACTGAAAAAAATGCACAGCATTCATATGCTATTAATGAGTATTGGCGTGAGTTAAAAGGAGAGTACGGGGAAAAATAAGGACGCAACTTTATTTCGTTGCTATATTGTGTTAATAAAGCGAAAGCCTGTAAATTCACATGCATTACACCATGCAGTGTAATAAATAAATAAATAACTGGCCAACTCAATAAAGGTCTGAAATATTTTGTAAATGAACTGTCTTGTTTGTAGAACAATATGGAGATGTGATGGGAGTTCACTCACTCTGTTTAGGTCGAAGTGCTCTCCTTCTTGTCCACGAGTAATTTCCAGCGCTTCAGTTGTGCGTCGCGTTTGCCATTTCCAGCAGCAGGGCGTCTAGTGAGAACAGCAAAATTTCTGCTACTCAAACGCTGGCCCAGAAAAGAAAATCAGTTTTATCTGGGTAATATAAAATTATGAGGCACAGTATTCCTTAGTACAGACTATAGTTGCTTATCTGCTGCACAGTTCTTTTAAAGTCTTTACTACGCGCGGTTTTGCGTCCTCGCCGTGGAGTCGAGCGAACTGGCCGGCGCTACTTTGGACGTCCAAAAATAACTTCCATTTTCCGGAGTCGAGCACCTGGGGGTGGCGGTGGGGAAGAAGAGTGGGAGGAGAGGGCGATTGGCTCTAGCTGCCTTCTTCTCCCGTGTTTCTTTACGCCTCCGAATCACTCTCGTTCCATTGGAGGCGCACCACGTGTGATGAGGTGCGCGGTGGCGCAGGCTGGGGCGATCAATGAAGATGATGCTCTTCGCGAGTTTCCAATCCCCAAACGCTCCCTGCCTCCTCACCCTCCTCTTCCTCTTCTCCTCACACAGCGCACTCAGCGCTACAACACCAAACCGCTGGAAAGCAGCCCTGCCCTGTGCATGCACTCGATAAAAATATACAATTCGGTCAACTCTGTTATTGGCTTTAGCCTAACTTGAACTGCACCTTTGAGTCTCTCTACTGAGACAGATGCGTGAGCGTTTGCTGACACTTTGAGACGTAGTTCTTTTGGGAAAAAAAATTATATATATATGCGAGACTATCTACTGCCTCCGTGTGGTCATGTGAGTAAAGTTTTCACTTTTGACCATTAGACTGGACTAGAACCGGGAAGGTCAATACCGAAGTATCGTTCAATTGTTTAAGTTTACTGCACACGTTTACAGGTACAAATTTCAAAATAGACAGGATAATTGACCAACACCTACATGATACATTACTCAGTGTTACTAAATATAATGCGCTTTAGTAATATTACCAGCCACATAGAGAAGTGAATGATATAGATGATCTTATTTCAGTGACACTTGTTAAGGATGCAGGATGCAATGTGTGCCTACCAAAAGGGGTGATGGCTGCCCAAGGCTTACTGATTTGGGTGGAGCAGAGATCAAAATTTGTTCTTAGATATTCTGTGCAAGTCTGACTGTGTAAATCCAATGATTAGTTTAAAATTGCTGTGGTGAGATTAACTTGTTATTTTCATGTCGCCAGACAAACCTGTTTAATACAATTTGTTTTACTAATTAGTACAAAATTATACTATCAATACTAAATGTAAGTTCTCACTACTTTGTTTGGAACTCCTTATTTGGGTCTTTCCATGTGAATGTTACATAATACTTTGTGGACCCAGATATGATTGTTTTCCAGTGATGGGATACTGATGCTTATTACACTGGAGCCATGGCTACGCTCATGCCAGCATCTGCTGCCTTGAGCAGACTCATTCTCGGATAACCAGAACCCCTTAAAGGAAATACTAGTTAATGGCACCTTTCTTATGCAGTGCTTGCTGTATATGAAACATTAATCCAAGAAGTTCCGAATGGAGTTGGATAAAGTTCACCTGGTAATGTCACAGAAGGACTGTGTGAAGCTCCATGCTTGAACGCCAGGATTATTTGGTATCCACATGTCATTATGTTGTTGTCTGGAAAACGCATCTGGGACCAGCTCTATGATTTATGTCAAGGTTCTCACTTCACCACCGACTTTGTGCTAGTTTTGCATGTTAACTACGGGTGTGGAGTCACTCATTATCTTCCACTGTGGACAGAACCGAGATCTCCAAACTGAGCTGGCATGTCACAGGGACATCACAGCACAGGAGCAGCACATCCAAACAGCCACTGCTGTGGATCAACTGCTGCAACAACGGCATCAGAATCCCACCGATACTGTATTCTATCTGCTGACGGTCATTTCATCACTCCCCAGCCCTGTGTCAGAGCCAAAGCCATGCTCATGCAATTGGGAATACCAAGGACCCCATAGTCCTAGGTCAACCCTGGCATGTTGCTCATAATCCTTTTATTTCCCCAGCAGAAAAGAAACAAACACTGTGTAATTCATCAATGTTTAGTGCATGAAACTGGAGGAGTTGAGGCACTGACATGTGTGAGCTACACACCATCTGTCATGTTCACCAATCACCATAACGTTGAGTTGCTGTAAGAAGCAAATAGACTCCACCCCAAACAGGTCTGAAGGGCTTTTTTTTTTTTTTACCCGTTTTCAGCTGGTTACCTATAGGTCTCCAAAAATGTGAAGACAGATGTCCTTGCAAGACAGCATGACAGAAAAAAATATTTCTTTTCACCATTCTGCCACCAGCATGCATTTTAGCTCCCATCCAGTAGAAGATCTGGCGCTTGTTGCTAACCAAAACTCTCCAGTTCTCCCAGTGAGCAAACTGTTTGAAGGGCGTGACCATGGTATGCTCGTGCAGGGGGCTTAAACCACGCTCAGCTCCAGACACTCTGGGGTGACAAAGACAGTGGAACTATTGAATCATGGCCCTCTTTCTTGGAGGATGGAACACACTTTATGGAACACACCTGTCCTGTTTGCACCCAAACCAAGACCCCTCTTCAGCCTCCAGCTGGTCTGTTAGAACCCCTACCAATTCCTAGATGCCCCTGGTCCATTCTGGCCATTGATTTCCTGACTGACCAGCCTGAATCTGAATGCTACACAAAAATTGACTTTAAATTTAATGCATTTAACATTTTTAAGCATCTGAGGTCCTCGGTTCAGAATTGGAAGGAATTCTTCTTGTGTCTAGTAGTGGCGTGTACATGGGGCTGGGGTGGGCGTCTTGAACCTGTTGAATGCGTAAGTTCTATTCTTATTTTATTTTATGCTTTGGTAAGACCAAAGGCTATGCATAGGTTGATTTTAAATAGCAAATTACTCTGTTGCTTGCAAGCTGCTGGCTCCATGGTTGAGCCTAGCACCGCTGTTACCAACATGGAGCACAGCACACCGCATTCTCACTCCAGTGCGATACCGCACAATACTCGAAGTTCCAACTGCACCCACGAATAATGAAAAAACGCAAATAGGTGATGTCTATTTTTACTGTCTAAACCCTAAATATGCTCCCAAATATGCTTCCAAAGCACTGAAATTTCATTTTACCCCACTCCCTACATAAAAGGGGATGAATAGATTGTTATTTTTTGGTACCCCCCCACCCCCACCCCCAAGATAAGCCAAATGCCCACCCACATATGATGCTCTGGGCACACCTCTGGTGTCTAGGGGTAAATGTCAGTCTATCCTCCAGGTATTACCCAGAGAGTAATGGTCAAACTGAGACTAAACCAGGAGATTAGCTAGTTTCTATGCATCCACTGTTCTCCTAAATAGAATACCTGGGTAAAATGTATTGTCTGGCAAAAGGATGCTTAGAACTCATTGCGTCATATGTCTCAGAATCAATGGGTAGATGACTAGTTTCGACAAGCCTTCTGCGACCAGAAGATCCATCATCCCAAACCTCTTTTTCAGCCCAGCCAACATGTGTGGTTGTTGATATTAGACCACCATTTCCAAGTACATTGGTCTGTTCAAGATCCACCATGCTCCTGTCACTTATCATCTGTAAAGTGCTCCCTTATAATCACGCCTGAACACACCACAGCATAGCACACAGTGTGAGCAATGAGTAATTCTTTCTCTGCATTTAACCTCATTCTCCAAGTAAAGCAGTCGGGTGCCCGTGGAGGGTACCAAGAGTACCTCAGTGGTGCCACCAGCAGTCCTAGGATTCAAGCCCACAACCTGCTTATCACAGGGGCATCTCCCTAACCACTAAGCCACCTGCTACACCACGTTCCCTCCTAATCCCATTCCCTCCTATATCAGTCACCTCCACCATCGGACATTTATGTCAAACCCACATACAGTGAGGAACACAAGGATTTCATCACTCTGCGATTTTGCAAGTTCTCCCACTTAGAAATCATGGAGAGGTCTGAAATTCACATTGTAGATGCAATCCCACTGTGAGAGAGAGTGTTCAAATCCTTATGTTCCTCACTGTAAAAGGGGCAGGACCTCCTATACTCTCATCGTCGATGTGGTCAACCGGAGTACCTTATGGACTGGGAGGGATACGGTCCAGAGGATGCAGGGATCAGTCATTACAAGCCTCCCATAGAGAGAGGGGTTCTACCAGTTCCTGGCAAAACTCTATACCAAGCTTCATTTGTTGTTTGACCTGTTTTTTCTAACCCTTGCATTGTCCTCCATTTTGTTTTTGGAGGCTCTCGCTGATGATTTGGATTGTCTGTTTTTTTTGTCTCATGTATTTTGACCTCGTTGCTACAGTTACATATTTTGCAAGTTTTTTAAAATTATTTGTTGCCTTGCTGATGTCTTTTTAGTATTCAGATTCTGCCTTCTTCAATTGCTTCTAATTGTCCCTGTAGAAATGACACTATTTTATGCGCACAAGAACACTTCGAAAAGTAAAATTCACACTGGAATTTTGCATGACTAATGAAGGTTACATTTCATTCTATATTTATAATAGTTCTTGCCAGTAATTACTTACACATAGATTCCACCCTCATTAGCCTCAGTTAGAGAGGCCTAGAGGGACAAACCTTAATTAAGTACTGAAAGAAATTCAAAATTTCAGTTATTCAAATTATGCCTGTCTAGAGAAGTGATGAGTGTTCAGACATGCTATCTGAATCAAGTAAGGGAATATATGTAAAAATGTCCCCCTTGAGAACAATGTCAGTTTATTTTATGGCTAGACTATAATGGAGCAGTTTCCCAGAAAGGTATTAAGCCTAGTCCTGGGCTTCACAATATGAATAGAGATTTCAGTTGAAATAGAAATATTGTCTGGGACTAGTCTTAATCCCTGGCTGAGAAACCAGTGTTATGAGTTTAGCATAGTACAGGATGATGACACTCTAAACCTGCTCACAACAAAGTTTTACAGATTTTTTTTTAGTTTTCCCATTTTTAGGATTTGTGTTATCAGAATGTTATTTCTTAAAATAAAAAATACTCTAGTAATGGTTTATTAATGGAATCACAAAGACAATCATAGACAAATGACTTTAAGGAGCTCATATCCTGCATTTATTATTTTATGTTATTGTTTTATGTGTAGATTTATATACATAATGATTTTTCATTTTTATTTTCCATTCCTTGAAGCTCTCTCTGACTTTTCTATATTGTACTATTCATAAAGTAGTCTGGGCTGAAACTTATCCTTCAGCATCAATAGGTTTGTCTAAACTGCTGCAGACTGAACAGGCAGTTAATTCCAAACGTTGTCATGTTGAGTTGCATGACATCACAAAAACAGCTGATGTGATGTTGTGCAGCATGGCTTCCGTATGGACTGGGGGGTAATGGGTAGGTTTTGAAACCTTAAACTTTACATATGTAACGTCACTCTATTAGACAGTTTTATAAATGTTAGTTTTAGTTTGTTTCTGTGGAAGTTGGGAGTGAAAAGTTAGAAGGTGGGTGTCATGTAGTCACTGCTGAGAATTGTCTGGTTCGGCTGAAATCCAGGGATGACATTTTCTGAAGTTTCAAATAACGAGCTTGATTGGTTCACTTTCACAAAAGTCACAGAAATGCCAGTTGCAAGCGTCGCTTTACTGATGGTTTGTTGAGAGGTTGATCAGATGTCTGAGCTAAACTTAATCTAACTCACTGAAACTCCCTTTAGACACTGTGAAGAGAAAAGATGTGGGTTGGTGACCTGCTTTTAAATTCTTTTAGGGCACACCCTGCCTCCCCAGAGCAGGCTCCATTCTATCCCTGATGGAATGCTTGCATTGGGCATTTCTGGTGGTGGTAACACCTGTCGCATTGCACGCATACCTACTATTTATTTTTTCAGAAAAGGGATAAAGGCTGCTTGAATTAATCATTTGTCAAAATATCAAAGTTAAATAAACTCTTCTTTCATGAAATTTTATAAAGGTTATTTGCAGTGTTTATGGTTTCATGGTTGTCTAAAGTTCTGTTATGTCTTCGAAACAGTTCTAAATGTTTCAAAGACATAATAGTGGGGTGCCAAGGCAAAGTGGCCTTTTATATTCAGATGTGACCACACCACAGCACAGCACACAGTGTGAACAATGTGAAATGTTTTCTCTGCATTTAACCCATTTACCAAGTGAAGCAGTAGTCAGCTACCACCGAGGGGCGTCCGGGGAGCAGTGTGTGGGGACGGTACCTTGCTCAAGGGAACCTCAATTGTGCCACTGGCAGTCCTGGGATTTAAACCCACAACCTTTTGATCACAGGAGCAACTCCCTAAGCACTAGGATACCAGCTGAAAAGGCTCATTCCAGAAGTTAGAATTTGCAAACAAATCAATGTCTAATATGGTTTCCTCACTGAAAGCTAAATCTGATTAGATAAAGCACCTCACCAGTAGCAAGTTTGGAAAAATGTGTTGCAAATTATTACTTTTTTAACACTAACTGAAAATAAAAGCAAGTACAGACTTCCATTATCCATTTCAGTAACTATCATTTGCTCAATTATTTTGCATTGTTTTCCATGTAATAAGCAGCTCTGATTTACATCAGTTGTTCTCAGCCTTTTCAACAATAAGGCCCAGCTATCAAGGCCCACTTGGCCACATTAGATCATATTAAATAGATTCAAGATGCAAGATGCTTTATTTGTCACATGCATCTTGAATAACCAATTGCGGACCAATGGCCTGTCTTGATTTTAGATTCGCGGCCCAATCAAAAGCCTTCGCGGCCCACCAGTGATCCGCGACCCTGTGATTAAGAAACATGGATGAACTGGCATCCACATCCAAGACTTTTTCAGTAAAAAATGGAAACTGGTTGTTGTACATATGTCAGTTGCATCAGTTTTTAACAGTTGCTTTGTGATATTTTTTTCACAGACAGAGGTAAGCATGAGAACACATGAAAACATGGACTTTTCATTTAAAATACTCAGATATTTTGGGAAATGTAAACATTTTAAATCAAAGTAAAGTTGTGAAAACTATGAATGAGATGCACTATTTTTAGGACACACATTTTTGTGTGTGTGAGCGAGAGAAAACAGAGAGAGAGAGAGAGCAAGAATAGGAATGCTTTTGTGCCCACTATGACATTTGGGATGCACTGATTGCAGAAAGTTGACCTTATAACAATCATCCACATTCTACAGTGTTATCCAGTCTAACGATGTGCGTTGTGAGCCACATGCAGTTGGCCATGTTTGTTTGCTTGCTTGTAGTCAAAAACCTGCTCGTTCATTAGTGTGAAGTGCCTGTCGCGCATGCCGTGATAGGCTGACATTGGAAACACGAGCTGTCTCACTAGAGCCCCATAATGACCTGCTCTGCTGATGGCTAACCACCCACTCAGACACACACTAGGCATACAGCAATGTGTGTGTGCGTGTGTGTGTGTGTGTGTCTGTGCCTATGTTGTATCAGTGGGAGGAGGGGTTTCATGTGTCTTTTAAATTCCTCACAATAACAACTGTCTTTACAAAACCAGTATAGCCCAATACCACAGCTACTGTGTGTACTGTGAATACAGTGGGTTGGTATCTTTTCATTAGTTTCTTATACATTTATACCCATATTTTAAAAAAAGGTCATATTCTACCAATATTTGTGTGAAAAATCCAAAGCATCCACAGCTGTGGTCTTTGTTTGAATCGAATTTTAAATACACCCTATGAAGAATAAAGGTTTCAGATGGTAATGCTTATTTACAAACTTATTTTTGTAATTTAATGTGCTTCCAATGTATATATCCAATGCAGAAATCTGAACAAATGTGTATCTGTAAACATAAAAAAGCTACTACAAACAGTGAGAGGTTTATAGTAAGAAGCAATAATTATTTTTTTTGCATTGTTGCCTTTTCAAAGTGTGTTCACTTCCCCAAGGTTACATGGGTACATCCTAATGACACAATTTCATGAATTGTAATTGTGGGAGGTTCAGTGATTGCCTAGTTGTCCTATGTTCGGGCTTATTGATTCATTGTTAAAACATTCATCGTCTCCTCTCTCTTGGTCAATGAAATTAAATGCTCCTTTAATATGTCCTGTTATATCTTGCCTTTCATGTTTCCTTATAATTATGGCGTAATGCTGTAGTGCAGTACTTGTGGATATTGTGTTCTTGGAAGGCCAAAACAGACTCGGGACTGCAAAAACAGGACAAGATAACAGTACAGTCAACAGGAGCAATAACAGTACTAGTGTAAGTCAATACAGTATGATACTGTATTCCTGCAGCAGAGTCATTAAGTGTGCACAAAATGCACAAGGAATGCAAATACTAATGTAGACAGCAATAAACAATTCTGCAAAAATAGCAAGTAGCAGCAAAAGGATTAGAAAAATATGTATAGTATATAAATAAATACAGTGTATTTACAGTGTCATTTGGGGATTAAGCTTTATTGTTCATGGCAGAACTGTTTAGTGTGTATGCTGTGTGATTCGGAGAAAGGAAGCAGTTCAGTGTGTGTGTGTGTGTGTGTGTGTGTGTGTGTGCGTGCGTGCGTGATGTACAGTTGGTTATTCAGTTCTGATATAGGAGTCTTATGGTCTGGGTTAAGCAACAGTTCCTCATCCTAGCAGCACAGGCCCGGGTGCTGTGAAACCTGTCAGACGGATGGATGGAGAAGAGGGTGCGGTAGGGGTTTGCAGGGTCATACACAGTGCTGGTTGCTTTGGTTTAATTGTCTGAAAAAGAGGGGAGAGAGACCCTACACAATTACTTTGAGTTTGCTCACAATAGCATTTGTGAAACGGTAATTTCATTTAGTTAAATATGTTGAAAAACATCTTTAAAATATTGCACCAGAAAAGGCCACGAAAATACCATGGTATCACAAACTACTGTATATTAACATAATGACATTAATGCTGCTAAATGAATATGACTATCAGACTTGACCTGTTTTTTGGAAGAACAAGCAACCTAGCCTGATTTTGGATTTGGTCACTTGGCACTAGTTACACTTTTAGTGCTTCTGCACAATTGACAGGTATTCACTGCCAGGTAAGGTCCAAGCCTGGAGACACTACTAATTTTATTTTGGATATCAAGTGATTCAGACACAGTGTTGTCCATCAAGCTGCACATGACCTGTTACTGATCTTGCCAAGAGTGATCTACTTCCCTGATATGCAGGTAATGGTTTTTAGACTGGCCTGGCATGATTTTTTCAGAAATGCACAGGGGGGCAGTTAATGGATTGGAATTAAAGCTCCAACTGGTGCAAATATTTACATCTTCAACAAAAGTAAAGTTGTATTCCTTCATAGTCATCAAGGACATTTTGTTGGCTACCCTGGTGGGGTGCATGACTCAGATTTTCAAAAACAACCTTTCTTACACCTAAGACATAATTCCACTATAGCCTTGCATCATAGTTGATAGGGGTACTCATGCTGTGAGAAATGTTTTGCCCAGCAAGATGTGTATTAGAGCAAATGGGGGTCTTCAGATGTGCATTCAGAATGATAAAGACTCACTTTAGTTTGCTTCACAGACATTTGAAGTGTATCTTAGCTTTAAAGCATCAGATAAGTGCAACACAATAAATGTAAAAGGAATCAATTGTTGTAGAAAAAAATAACCCCTTTAAAATATTTACATTTTGTTACTTTGCAGCCTAAAACAGTCAAATTTGATGGTGACTGTTGGTGGACTGCAATATTCAAGTCATTCCACAGATTTGAATAAGTCTGGCCTTTGTGTAGGCCATGCAAAGAACTTCACCTTTTTCTCCTTTAGCCACAGTGCGGCCAGTTTGGCCCGTGTCATGTTGGAACGTGAACCTCATTGTCAACTTTCTGGCAGAGGGCAGCAGGTTTCCACAAGATTTTAGCAGCATTTTTCCACATACATTTCTCCTTCTGCCCTGAATAAAAGCCCCAGTCCGTGCTGCAGAGAAACACCTCCACAACATGATGCTACCATCTCCATGTTTTGATTTTAAGTGTGGTGTTTCTTTGGACAGTGAGCCATATTGGCATTGTGCAAGATGTACCTTCTGGCATCCAAATAGTTATGTTTAGCTACATCTGACGATAACACTTGGCCTCAAAATCTTCTTTGCAGTTAAATTGAGACATATGGCCGTTCTTCTTGCTTTTTCCTTGCAATCCTCATACAAGCCACATGGAGCAACCCCCATACAAGCCAAATGATGTTATCACGTGCACACATTCATTGTCAAAAATTCCTGTGATTGCTTCAGTGCTCCAGGAATAGCTGATCAAACTCTTCAGAATGATTACAGTTGGTCAGAGGTGGCAGCCAATTAGCTTGCTGTGCAATGGAGATCATTAGTTGCACCAAAGACAAAATTATGTTGCCCTACGTCACAGAGTAGACTTTTACACCAAAACTTCACTCACATGCATATCAGATCAGCTGGTACATGTGTAGGTGCTGCCGGTATTATTCTTCGATATTATTCTTATTAAGAAATTGTGATTTTAGTTGATATTAAAATTCAGTTGTTTAATAGATACATCAAGTCTATTCATACAATTAAGCTTTTAATTGAAATTAATAATACTGACATAACATGCTCTGAAGGTTAAGAGTTGGTGTCATGTCTTAGTGATAAAGGATTCAGGGTTCACTAAAACACCCCATGATTACCATTGGCTGTTACAGCAGAGGGCTGGAATGCATGTTGTGATATGCCCTCACCGACATGGAGGATTTGCCTCAAATGATTGTAAATCTAAATGTTAAATATTAAAAATGTATCTCGCACTCTAAATGTGAAACTCCACAGGCTTAGTGACCCTTTTGCCCCCTCGAAAACCGTTATTAGCTGGTGAGGCGAGGTGAACAGTTTTTGGGTCGTTGGAAAGAGTGTGAGATATAAATAAATCATAAAGTTTTTGAGGGCAAGTCTAAAGTCACAAGTCTTTGATTGTGCGACTTAAGTGCAACTCGAGTCCCCATGCATTTTGTTGGTGGAAATGTAATCTTGTCGTATGAAAGTGAACATTTGTCATACGTGAACACACCACAGCACACAGTGTGAACAGCACGAAATTCTTCCTCTGCATTTAACCCATTCACCAAGTGAAGCAGGGGGCAGCTACGAATACAGCGCCCGGGGTATGGAGCCTAAGTGCAAAGCAAAGGTTACTGGCACCTAGTCTCTCTTTGTGAGCCATGGTAGTGCTACAATCTGAGAGTGAAGAACAATAGCTTGCAGAGACTTTTAAAAAGTTCACTTGCTATGAGGTGTGACTATATATGTGGTGTCCGATTACGACCATTTTTCCTATACAGTCACAGGAGAGGACAGCCACTGCCTATCTGTGGAGTTGTGGTACTCAGACATTTGTCTATGACTGCCAGACCGTGCTTAAGTTAAAAAATAAACAAAGAAATCACCCAAAGGATGGACTGCTGCAAAAGCCCCATGACATCAGCTTACAATAAGGACCAGGCTCCCACAAGCGGTGTGCAAGCAAGCTGGAGACAATGTTAGGTTAAAAGCTGACACTTGCTGGCTAGTCGTTTCATACATCCTGCTTGTCTATGTTTGCTCCCTGGACAATAATGTGGACTACACCTGACTCCAGTGAAATACCCAGCATGAGTTTGAAGATTGTTGTGTTTTTGTTTTCGTGGAGATATGGCGCAGTAACAGTGCCCCGGAGATAGCTACCCAGATTAGCAATGTACTCTTAATGTGCTAATGTTCCATTCTGACTGTATGGAGACTTTGTGTTTACTTTAACACTGACTGGTTTGTGAATGCTGTGATAGTCTAGTTACTGCTGCTGGAGTTTGTGACTGAAATGTACACCATTTTATTTACCGCAGGAGTTCACCACCGTGCACACTGTTGCAGTGAGAAGACCACAACTGTTTCTCACCTGAAAAACAGCTTAAATCTGAGTCAACTACTTAACCAAGATACTGCAGTCAGAACATCTATACAACTGTCAAATAATAAGTAGCCAACACCTAACCCAACAATACATAAGCCAGACAAACTTTACGAGCCATCAGCGAGCTCCAAAACTCACTCAGATGGACTGCTTATTGTCAATGGAGATTTCAGCCATGCAAATCTCAAGTCAGTACTGCTTAATTCCTTCAGTGGACATCCTCACCTTGGTTACTAAGACTACATCTCTGTGGTGCTCATCCCATCATACAGACCACTTAACAGCACATTTGAAAGCAGACCAAGATCTGGCCCCAAGAAGACATCTCTACTCTACAGGACTGCTTTGAGCACACTGACTGAGATATGTTTAGGTAGGGTGACCAGATTTCAGCTTGTGAACAAGAGGGGGTAGGGTTCTAATTTTTTGTAAATAGTTTAGGCATTTTGGACTGCAGATATCGAGTGTCATGTGCTGCTTGTAACGAAGGAAACTGATGGCAGTGATTGGTGCTACTTGCAGTGCTGATCAACTAATTCTGTTTGAGGTTAAGATGAACAACCAATGACGACTGAAAATGAGCATGGAGATATCCGAGGGATGTTCAGAGCCCAAAACTGCTACCTCGCTCAACACCACCACCCCACCACACACCTCGCTCACTTATCTCTCGGATCCACTAGCATAAGTGAAAGTGAATAGGCGTGTAGGATAGTAACTAGTTTATGAGAGATGCCCATGATGTGACCAGCTCAAAATCCCAGGCAATTCTAAAACACTGGCCGGGAATTTCCGAGTCTCAAAACGAGGACATGTCAGAGGAAAAGAGGATGTCTGGTCACCTGAGTTTAGGGAGGCAGTACCTTTGTGTACTCATCTAAGTTGTTAGAGCCACCAGTGTTTGTGAATGGCTATATGAAGCAAGAGCACCAATGATGCTGTCTCCAAGATCATCCGCATACACCCCAGCCAGAAGCCATGGATAACTGCATTAGTTGCACTGTTGAGAACACAAGACACCAGCTTCAAATCAAGAGGCACTGCTGTCTGGAGAACAGCCAAGAACCTGTCCAAGACCATCAGAGCAGCAAAGCTTTCAGCACACTATGGCAGGCCATCCAGGCCATCATCAAATACAGGACATCTTCACCTGCCTGTGATGGTGAGGCCTCTTATCAAGAGGCACTAAATCACTCATACGTATAACTTGAATAACAAAATGGCATGCCTGCGAGAAAGACCACCCAACCCCTCAGTGTCCAATCTGACTATGACTGTGAGGAAAACTCTGGTTAGAGTCAATCCACGGAAGGCTGCTAGTCCTGACAATATCACTGGTCATGTGCTCAGAGGATTTGCAGAACAGCTGGCAGATGTTCTTAAGGACACTTTCAATATCTCTCTGGACATCACCAATATTCCAGTGAGTTTCAAAGCCACCACCATCATCCCAATGCCAAAAAAAGTCATCAGTGTTCTGCCTCAATGACTATTAGCCCATCATATTCAATACCAGCACCATCTCAAAGAAGTCCCATCAGCATCTTCCTACAGCGACTGAAGAAAATGCACCTCGCCCACAATTTTCATCACATTCTACAGAGGGACTAGAGAACAGAGACAATTCTCTACAGTTATTTCATGGCTTAGTATGGTAATTGCTTTGTTTCGGGTTGCAAGACCCTACAGAGGATATCGAGGACAGCTGAGAGGATCTTATGGGTCTCCCTCCCCTCTGCCACAAACATTTACACCACATGCTGCATCCACAAAGCCACCAGCCATCAGCAGTTTCAACCTGGCAAAAGCTTCCACAGCATACAGACCTCCACTGCCATAATGGCCATCAGAGCTGAAAAATTATACAACTTACTGTAAATCCGTCTCTATTTATTATTTACTGCACACTCTGTACTATAGTGTGCTGCCACTAAATTTGCACAATTATTTAGTGCTGTCTACTTCCCTACCTTTGTACACTTAACAACCCTGAATAACACTGTATTAATACAAACTAGCACTCTAGCGGTTGACGGCACTTAATATTTTATTGTTTTGTTTATTATTTTGTTTCTCTTGTGTTTGTTCTTATGTTGCACTATGGTCCTGGAGAAACACTGATTTGTTTTATTGTGTACTGTGTAAGTTTTTTCCTGTTTTTTTCTCAACAGTTTTTTGCTAGTTTGTGTGTGCCTTATTTTCAGGCTGCAAAGCAACAATGTGCATATTTTGAAAGGGGTGATTATTTTGTGTTCCCACTGTAATTACTACAATTAATTAGAGACCAACCAAAAAAAATGAACAAACATCATGCAGTTTCTGTAGACATATGTCCAACTATATGTATATCCCCAAAGAAATCATTGTTAATAAAAGGATCTGCTCTGGTCTCTCATATGGATACGATTCGTAGGTCTCTCACTCTCGCAACATGTCAATTATAAGAAATCATGTTTATATTTTAAGTGTTCTAAAACATATGTATTATTTATGCATCCAGTATATCAAGAAAAGTAACAAAATCAGGAGTCAATAGTGGTGGTCATAACACATTGTGCATAAAACAAGGCATAAAATCATTGACTAGCATGCGTAGGTGTGGCAGTTATATATTTAGTACTTTTGGAACAGGCACCCCAGCTCTGACCCAGTACATAGCGACTGTAAACAGAGTCAAAGTCTGGTTCGCTATGCTGTAGGGATAGCCATTAAGGTCCTGGAATTCATGTGGATTTTACTTTGACATGTTCCACCTACCTCAACATTTTTGCAGACCAAGTAAATCCCCTCTTGGCCATGTATTTCCAAATAGCTGTGGCCTGGATAATGCACTCTGCCACACTGAAAAAAAATCTATTGTTCAGCTTATCAGCGCTGAGAAAATAACACAAACAACCTCCCAATTGTATTTTCTAAACTTTGGTGGTAGTAGGCTAGCGCATAAAACACTTGCCTGTGAACCCAATGACCACAAAGTTGCAGTTTCAAACTAAGAGCTATAAATAAATAAACCAGAACTTCATTTAAAACTGTATTTTTATTATCTTTTGCTCACACAGACCACTGATTATTGCTAGATGGGACCAAGAATGAGGATGTATGTTAAACTGTATGTATGTACAGTTTTTGAGCTGATTTTTTCGCTAAATGATTCACTGTCAAAAACAGACATATGTGGCAAGAGGGAGGGTTTGTTATTGGGGAACACCTTCTTCAGGTGTCATATGCTCCAGTGTAAGTTCACAACTACTCAGATTGAACTAACAGGGTTTTTTATAGAGATTCTTAAGTTGAATTTACTACCTTTTAACTACCTTCACAATATTTTTTACTACCAGCACGACTTCAAGCTTC
>JBBPDE010000031.1:18005702-18032575 GCA_037974605.1 Nannopetersius ansorgii | reverse complement strand
GAATGCCCTAACCACTAGGCCACCAACTTCACTTCATTCATTCAAACTCAAAATGTTGATGTGGTAAATTTAATATGGTAAAATATATTTTGTTTAAAAACAAACTGCCTCAAGAAACAAGAAAAAATGAATGCTTGATCTTAATTTTATTATGATGTGAAATTACAATTTAGAAGACCAGCCAAAACTTAACAGCCATAGTATAATATGTGAATAGTAGAGTTTTGAAGTTCCAATGCAGCTCCTACGCGTGATAAGCTCATGAAGACTGACACTCTCCTTTTGTAACCGTGGTCATGCTCCAGTTTTGGTCCCTGTGCACGGAAAAATACAGAACAGATTTTACATAAAAATATGAACTAAAATATAATAACTACTTATGCAAATTATTTGATCTGGCCTTTAAGTGTGCACAGAAAATCAACTGTTATTTAAATTTTTCTTGATTTCTTAATTTCACAAACATATTTTCATACTAAAAACATTAATTTATTCACTCACTTGCTATTTTTGTATGTGTTTATTATACATTTATTGATAATTTATATTATTTATTTCTTTAAAGTATTTATTATTTCTTTTGTTCTGTTGCAACTTGCTAACTTACTTGTTTTCCCAACAGAAAACACATTCATTTGCGTATGTTTTCCCATCGTCACCACAAACTGGGTCATACTCACGGGTGCAAATGTCTGTGTACTGACCACAGTCAAGCTGTAAGAAATTGGACAAAGAAATTCTTTTACTAAACGAACAAATTAACACATTAAAACATTTTCTGTACAATTACGTATCATGTAAAAATACAAAACATTTTCCTAATGTTGATGAGTTCGGGTATTTTTGATTACCTCATAACGTTGCTCTGCTGTAATGAAAGCTGTAAAAAGGAAAGAGAACAAGGAAATATGCTATTGTTTCCTTTTCGAACAAACCATGTAGACAGGTTAGTGTCCAAAAAATGCAGCTGAGCATTCATTCCTGTACCTTCTTTGCAAAATCCAACAAAGAATCAGATAGCCTGTTATGAATCAGCACAAACCTTGTGAAATTTATTTGAAGTTTTAATGGAAAATAAACCCTTCCGCCTTTTTGGTTTGATAAAAACTGTCCATTGACTAAAGATTTCACAGCCTAACACCGAACACGACCTAGAGATAAAGAAAACTCTGATTGTGTGAGATTCCACTGCTTTTTTGGTCAGTTCTGATGCTTTGTGTTCTTGTAGCTCCCCTGTGGGATCAGACCAGACGGGTTAGCCTTAATTCCTCCTTTAGTGAGTCTTTGGTAACCATGACCCTGGCTCGGGCTTCGTTTTTTCTCCTTCCTTGGACCACTTTTGGTCTGCTCCCTATCAAAGTCTCATAGATCTTTACCCTTTTTTCCTACTTCCAACACAAACTTCAGGAATTCACTGTTCACTTGCTGCTTGAGTTGTCCCACACCTTGACTGGTGGCACTGAGATAAATATTATTCACTTCACCTGTTAGTGGTTTTAACGTTTTAACTGATTGAAGTATATTAAGATTTCATTCAACAATAGCAAGGTATACTGAACAAAACAAATAGACCAGTAAAATTTCAATATTCACTATAAGGTGGTATAAGCCTCTCTTAATTAGAGCAATACTCACCAGACCAACAAACAAGTAAGAATATGCAGACTGGGATTGCCAGCTTCATGATGATTGCGGGTGTTTAAACTGGGTTTGAGAAGATATGTGCTACGCCATGTATTTAAGTGCCCAGGGAACACCCCGCCCTCCCCTTTGTCCTCGTCATTGTTTGTGAAAACCGGCTCAGTGAAAAGAGGCTGTGTTGGCTGTTTAGCTTGCTCAAATATTTAAACATTATGAAAGGAACCACTGACAAAACCTGATTGATTTCTTTTCTGGTACAGTATAGAACATCCAAAATATTAATAATTGTTTGCCTTTGATCTTTCACCATAGTTTAAAAGTGGTTTGGGTATTTTTGGTTGATACTAATACTAACTTAGTACAATAAGCACTGCTGTTTAGTAGGTTAAACTTATTTACAGTACATAATTACTTCATTTACAGTTTACAATGAATAATATGATGCGACTAACAAAAGACTTATTTACACAAACACAAGAATATAATTTCAAAATACTATGCACTTTAAAACCTTTTAAAGTTAACTTTGCTTAAAAAGCTTTAATTATGTTTACAAATGTCAGTTTTGATTGATATATCAGTATTAATGTTTATAATTATACAATACAATAATTTAAAATGTGCACCAAAAACTGGGTCACTTCCTGCTCAGAACTCTGTGGATGTATCAAATTGTATAAGGACCAAAATATTCCCTGGATAGCAGAAGTAAGTTCTGGTGAATCTTTTGTAGTCTGTGTTTAGTCATTTGTTTTCACAGTCACTTTTAATGTATGTCGAAACTCATTCATGATGCATTCCTTGGACAAAAAGACAAATAAAACTAGATATGACGTGAAAAAAATGTGAAGTGTGCTTGCAGGGTTACAGTAAAACCAATGTTTGGAGACACCTAAACATTGGTTTCATGTCCAAAAATGTATGCATTAAAAAAAAATCTGCTAATAGTGTAGTATCAAACTACGCTTCTGCTGACCCACTCAGCTGGACATAGTTTGCAACTCAGCTATGGAGGGGCGCGTTACCTCACTGTCTCTTACCCTTTTATGGTCAGGGATGGCTGTAAATGAGTGACACAAACCACTTGCACTTGAAAACCAGTGGGGAAAAGTGCAAAAAAGAAACGCATTTTTTTGTCCACAGTGCTGGACTAAAACAAGGTGTGCAGAAACAAACAGCTCAGAGAAAGAAAATGTTCAGCACAAAACTCACTAGCTAGGTTAACTTGTTACCTTGCCATACAGTTCACCCAGAAGGGTTACAATATGGCCTCAATGATTATCGTTAATGAGTGATTATTGCTAGAACATGTGGGCCGATAGAGATCCGCATAAGTCAAACATCCATAGCACAGTTTGAAGGGAGAGTTAAAGTGGCTGGATCACAAGCGAATGGGGGAATATTTGGTAGTAATACCTGAAAAATATTGTATTTTAATAATTTTAGCAGTATGTTGGTAGTCTCTAAAGATCTCATAAGAGATGTGCCACTTATCTTAGTTTCTGCTCTCCCACACTGCCTCTGAGAGCACATGGTGCTTTTAAGCCTAGGTTGTGTTCTAATTTTATTTCTCCTAAGTTTCAATGGTGCTTCCCTATATAGGATAGCACATGTGGAAAAAGTGACTGACATGCCCATCTACACCCATAGATGAATAGACCTCTTGAAGAGGACAATTAAACAGTGTTGATGATGAACAGGGTAAGAGTAAATATTAGAGGGAGTAATGTTTATGTATGCACCACCTTTCCAAGACAAAAATGACAAAGAACTGTGCAGAAAAAGAAAAACAGAATAGAGCAGAGCAAAAAAGAGATGACAGCAGAAATCACCTGAAAGCCATTTTGTACAGATGTATCTCAGATTTAAACAGTCTGACAGATTCATTCTATCGCATTTCTGGCATAAGATGCCTGGGACTGACCGTTTGAAAGACATGATCCACATGTCTTTAGTCTGGTGTGTGAAATGGAGAGGTGGCTGTGCTACAGAATGTCTTATATATACTGTGGAGCCTGTTCATGCAGGGGTCTGAAAGTAGATACAGAGATTTGAAGTTGGATTCTAAATTTAACCAGGATCCTGTGTACATTAGAAAACATGAGTGATGTGTGACCCTTTGTGCTTGCAAAAAGCCTGGCAGCTGCATTTTAAATTGTCTAAGGACAAGATAAACCAGCTTTAAATGAGTCAAAAGGCGTCATGCACACCAATCCCGTGACACACTAATGGCACCGGAAATGATGCACGTCACTCAGCATACAAAAAAGGAAGAGGTAGGACACTGTTGCTCAGTTCCCAGCCCAACCCTACTCATCTCATCTTAGCTGGTACTGTGAGTACTTCAGTCTCGTTTTCTCTCCTTTTTTACAGTGTGTGTGAGAACAACTGCGTGGTTTTCCAACTCTCTCACATCAATTTCACTATGTTACACTGGGCCAACAGTTTGGCCAGATTGTGACAGAATGACTGAGTTATCTGGAAACCCAGCGGACTTTGCTGGGCTGTGTGAGACCATGACTTGGGTGGCGGCTGGGATTGCGAGCCTGAAACAGCGCTTTGCCGCATGGATAACTCTCTGAAGAGTTTTTCGGTCTTGAACACAGTTATTCCCAAACCAGGATGTGAAGTTCTGTGTAAGATCATCACATCACATGCTCTCCACAGCGCCTAAATAAAAAGTCCTGAGGATCGCTGTTGAGACCTCGAACATCCTCAGTTGTCCGAGGTGGAACAGGCGCTGTCTGGCCTTTTTGGACCTGAATGCGGGCAGTCCATGTCAGGTCTGAGGAGATGTGGACACCGAGATACTTGAAGGACAGCACCCTCTCCACTGGAGCTCTGTTGATGACAAGGGGCTCATAGTTTTGCTGCTGTCTCCCTCCATCCACCACCAGCTCCTTGGTCTTGCCAACGTTCAGCTGGAGGTGGTTGTCCTGACCCCATGATACCAGGTTGTTCACCTCGTCCATGTATGCCATCTCATAATTGTTGGTGAAGAGGCCCAACACCACTGTGTCATCAGCAAACTTTACAATGGTGTTGAAGCCATGAGTGGTCACACAGTCAGAGGTATAGAGGGAGTACAGCAATAGCGAGAGTACGCACGCCTGTGGCCAATAGTGGTAGCGATGCTGTCAGAGACACACCTACCCACCCTCACCCCCTGAGATCTACCAGTGAGGAAATCCAGCACCCATGCACACAGATGGCTGTTGAGTCCTAGATCCCTCAGCTTTGTGTAGCCAACTGCTACATCACTTCTTCCCTACGTGTGTGCTGTTCATACTGGGGGATGAGGAAAATGGAGCTCTGGTCGGATTTGCCAAAAGCTTGTGGGGAAACAGCTTTGTAGCCCTGATTGTATGGCATGTAATAATGGTCCAAAGTTCTAGCTCCCCTCGTAACACGTAACATGTTGGTAAAAGTTTAACTTTACCAACAGTTAAAGTGGGGCAGTTGGTGGCCTAGTGGTTAGGGCATTCGCCCTGCGATCAGAAAGTCCAGGTTCAATTCCCAGGCTGCTTGGCACCTCTGAGGTACCCTGAGCAAGGTACCGTCCCCACACACTGCTCCCTGGGCGCAGTGTTCAGGGCTGCCCCCTGCTTCGCTTGGTGAATGGGTTAAATGCAGAGGGTGAATTTCGTGCTGTTCACGTATGACCGAATGCTCACCTTCACTTCAACTTGTCTGAGGTTTACTTTATTAAAGTCTCCTACCACAATGGGGGCTGTGTTTGGGTCTTTTTTTGAAACACATGCAGCACATCATGCAGTTCAGACAAAACTACACCTGTGCCCGCGTGGGTTGGGATGTAGACTGCTGTGATGATGACCAAGATGAACTCACAAGGCAGGTAGAAGGGGCAACACTAAATGCTCAGGTATTCCAAATGAGGCGAGCAACCGCTGGAGAGACTAGAAACACTCCTGGCATCACACCACTTTCTGTTGACCATGAAACACACTCCTCCACCTTTGGTTTTGTTCAGCTCTGTCGTCCTATTCATGCAGAACACTGAGAATGAGTCTGAAGCAGTTGTGGCACAGTCCGGCACAGTGGGGGTCAGTCATGTCTCAGTGAAGCACAGACTGTTACAGTCCCTCATGTCTCATTGGAAAGTAACTCTAGCCCTCAGATCGTCCAGCTTGTTAATCCAGTGATTGTATATTAGTCAGCATGATACTAGGCAGTGGTGCTCGATGCGCTTGCTTGTCGAGCATGTGTCCCCCGGCGTTACTTTGTTCTGTGCCTCGGGCGAGCATCGCTTCCTTTGTTGTCCGAGCCCGGCAGTATCTCAGTCGGCCATGACGGGTCGGGTTAAAAAGTGCCTGAAGTTACTTGTGCAAAGTTCTTTCTGACGTTGAGAAGTGTTCTACTATCATAAACTATTAAACCAGCAGAATTTGGAACATGAAGCAAAATAAACTATAAATAAAAAACAAAAAAAGACCACAGTTTGAACAGAGCGGTCAAGGAGGCATCTGGACGTGGCCACGCCATCTCAGAAGGGGTAAGACACCGTTGCTCAGTTATTTAAGGTGGAGGTAGCTCAGTGGGTAGGATACTTGCCTCCAGACCAAAAGGTCATGGGTTCGAATCCTACCTTTAGCACCACCACTGGGTCCCTGAGCAAGACCCTTAACCCTAAGCTGCTCCAGGGAGAGACTGCCCCCTGTAGGTAGAGAATGGAAGTCGCTTTGTATAAAAGCATCTGATAAATGCCATAAATGTAAATTTAGTCACCAGCCCAACACTACTCATCTCAGCTGGTACCATGAGTACTCCGGTCTGGAAAGGTTTCTCAGATGAAAACATGAACAACTTCACCTGGGCATCAAAGCTAAGATATCAGTCAAATCTTTTTTAAAGGGCTGCTGGTGGCTTAGTGGTTAAGGAGTTGGCCCTGTGACTGGAAGGTTGTGAGGTACACTTGAGCAAAGCACTGTCCCCAGAAACATTGCTCCCTGAGCAAAAGAATGTCGTGCTGTTCACATTGTGTGCTGTAGTATGGTCACTTCAAAATATAACACCTAGATTACACAGTAGTGCATAAAAGGTTGTAGAGAAAAGCTTTTGGCTAACTGCCATGTAGAGCTCTGGGGGGAGGCAAAAACTAACACCCCAGTTTTCTGGGGATTTAACAGTAAGTTATTGGCTAAAAGCCATTGATTAACTGCATCGAAGCAATTGAGAAAGGAAGATAACTTGTGAAGGTATTGGGATTTAAAAGATCAATAAATCTGGATGTCATCAGCAAATAGGTGGTAAGAGATATTATTTGTAACTTATAGAACTTATAACTTTGGATTTATAACTTGGGCCAGATGAATATACAGAATCAGAATGAGAAAACTTTATTGATCCTAGAGGAAACTGCTTAAGGCACGTCCCAAAACATACTCTGGGGATCCACAAATCAGCAGTGACTGAGAAAAACACAGCGACACACATTGAAAAATGCCTATCAGCCAAATGCAAAAAATAGCTGTGATAAAGATCTCAACTAAGAAATTTTATATATTTTTGAGAATCTTGTGATCAGTTGTATCAATTATTTATACCTTATACTTTGCACACTATATATACTTTATTATACTTTATTATGGATATATGTATGACATACAGCTCAGCTTGTTCAGCGTTCATACATGGAATTGATTGCCTAGGTAACATCCATGTTTTTAAACACACTTGGTTATATACTGTATAATTTTTTTTGTTCTTTTTTGAGCTATACGGTTTTGTTGACTGCTTATTATATGTAGTTTGTTTCGTAATGGTCAGCTATTAAACAACAAAAAATGTTATATTTTGTAATTTATGGGTTTATATGCTAGAGTTGTGGCGATTCCAAAATGTAAGCCATAATTACTCATTTACTAGTGGTACATTATTAAAGACACTTTTGTCCCATAAGACCAGCTCATCAGACAGTGGACACTCACGTCTCTCTTGTGTTTTAAACTTTATTCAAGTTGTGAAGTCACAATTATGAACTTTGACATTATACATGCAATTTTGCCCTCAGCTCGTCAGACAGTGGGTGCTCACGCCTCTCTTGTGTTTTTTAAACTTAAGAACTATTTATATCCGTCCCCTAATTAAAAAACAGAAAAAGGGATTGAAGAAGAGTGAAAATCTCCCCGTGCGAGATCCCGCAGTCTGTCCGCTCGTGTCAGTGACATCACTCTGAACCTCTCCCCTGCCGTTGGGCTCGCGCTCGGAGCAGGAGCGCAGTTAATCACCTCGAGACGGCACAACGACAAGATGGCGGAGTGAGTGGGTTGCGCTTCGGGAAGAAAGAGGCGACTTTGTTATATTTCTTTAATATCGCAACCAAGACGGATAATTTGTTTGTATATGTTTAAAACATCGAACGATAACTTTCACCAGAAGGTAAAACCGCCCCTCTGTGTGAGGTGGTTTAGAGAAAGCGTCGAACACAGATTCTGTGTCCTTTCTCTGAGAGAGGCTAACTAGCTAGCTAGCAAGTTTCTGCTGTGCTAGTCGCTAAGTTAGCGTTACTGGAAGATCAGAAGTTAATCCTGTGGATTCGGTGGGCATAATCGTGTCGCCAAGACACTCGGGCACAAAAACCCACCACATTCAACACAGATGACATTCATTATCACAATTTTGCCTTGGTGAGTAGTCGTAGCCGACACCATTTTTGCTAGCTAGCGTTGTTCCAACAGAACATATTTTTTGAAAAATATAGAAAGAATCGTATGCCAAAGTGTAGGTTGCTGGTAGCAGGTTAAAGGGACACGTTTCTTTATTTGCAACGTCGTCATTTTACACCGATCACTCCGAGTGTTGGTAAAAAAAGACGAGAGGTATGGCTAGTAGCAGTGGGTCTAAGGCCGAATTCATAGTCGGTGGGAAATACAAGCTTGTCCGAAAAATTGGATCTGGATCCTTTGGCGACATTTACTTGGCAATCAACATCACAAACGGAGAGGTAAGTGTGATTAAATATATATTCATAAACTTGATGCATAGTACTTATTTGTACCGTTGATCTTATAATAGCAACTAGGCCCAGTTCCTTGTAGCTTAGACCTCTTATGGTAGGCCGACGTTTCTTAACTGCTGTACTTTCACATCTAATGTGGCTGCTTATATTTTCTGCTTATCAGTCTCTCTGATATTGCTTTGGTTTGTAATATAGCTGGCAGGGGACATAATTCAGTCTTGTCGTCACGTCTGTGTTATACTATGTAAACTGTCAGTATCTGAAGTGTACTGGTGGAACTGAGTTTGGTGTTCTGTATTTAGGAGGTTGCTGTAAAACTCGAGTCACAGAAAGCCAGACACCCACAGCTCCTATATGAAAGCAAGCTGTATAAAATTCTTCAGGGAGGAGTCGGGATTCCACACATCAGGTAAGCTTAGTCTGTTTTAGCACCAAAGAACGAGGAAAGAAGTTTTCGATGGCATGTTAAACTCCTTTCAGGGCGAGTTGCAAATGGCCGCTTCTCTTTTGTTGTGTTTGTTCAACATGTCCTCCCTCTCGGTTAGAAAATGGCGGCTGGATCATGTCGAAAACAAGTTTCCGGATCTAGTGTAAACGTCTATCAAGGTGACAGGGATTAATACTTTGTGCACTAGAAATACTTTATTAGATTTCATATATCTTTATTATACGTATGTATGACAAAAGATTGTTTTTATTATCTCCGGTTGTACAGCGTTCATACATGGGATTGACTGTCTGACAGTGTCATCCATGTTTTTTTACATTGTTTTTATGCACATTTACGTTTGTAGTTTTCTGTTTTTTCTTCTATACGGCTTTGTTGACGGCTTGAAACACTAAAACTGGACAATTTTTTTGATGTTCTTTTCAGAATGGTCAGATATTAAGCAACATACATTATTTGACATGTTTGTGCTAAAGTTGTTGACGATTCCATAATTTAAGCCATAATTATAATTTGAGTGGTTCATTTTTCAAACCATTTCTGTTTTAAAAGCCAAGATCCCAAAGCAGTGATGCCTCACTTGTTTTTTAAACTTCAACACTATTTACAACTGTACATATATATAAAAAAATAAGGACCAAAAGAAGAATCCTACTGAAAAAGTCTGAAAAGTATAGATCTACTTTCTTAGTCAATATATCTTCATATTGTTCTTTAAAGATGCATGTATGACAAGCTTTTTATTATTAGCTTAGCTTGTTCAATGTTCATACATGGAATTGAATGGGTAACAGTACATTTTTGTTAGATTTTTTTTTTTTGTGCCTTTTTTGTAGTCTGCTTAAAATACCAAAACAGGCAAATGCATACTGAACACCAAGTGTCTGTAAATGATCAGTTATTACACATAATGTAATTATTCATCGAGAAGCTTTTTTAAATGAGTAACAAATTGAACTACGTCGAGGGTTTATTTTTGTCCGAATGATTATTTCATTATTAATAGTTCATTGTGCAAGTTTGGTGGAGGGATATGGGAGGTTGCTTTCAGGGCTTTAGTATTTTGGGATAGTGTTTTAGATTTTGACATTTAAACTGATTAAATTGTTCTCTCAGCCAAAAACAGGTTAAGGCCTGTTTTTGGAACAAAAGACCATAATGTTCACATTTTCTACCTGAAAGTGTTTCATATGGAGCCAGACTGAAATGTATGTGCTCCAGACGTTTTTGTGCTTATTCACTGGTAGTCTAGTGTATGGTTACTTTTCCTGATGGTGAACTTTAAGACTGTTTTATGCATTTGATCTGGTTAGTTTTGGTTTCACATTTCAAATTTGTGAACGTATGCCTAGGTTTGTACAACATATTGTTTGAGGTTATTGCAGTACTGGTCTCTGCAGTACAGATATTGCAGACAGCTTCAGGATGCAAATGGTAATCTAATCAATTACAGGGGATCCTCGACATCTTTGTCATGAGTATTTCTGAGCTGAGTCCTTATAACAGGTTGTTTTTGCTTGCTGTTCTTTTAAGATGCACATGTAAAATATGTCCTTTCTAATCAGTTTCTCTAAATTGCAATTTAATTGTAGAGCTTAAGACCTTTATCTTCATCATGGGTCGGGTTAAATGTCTGTAGGGTGAAATAAGACCCCCCCCCCAAAAAAAATGGATTAAGTTCGCCTAGTTTTGCAGCTACGGTTCCATATATGGTCTTTGGAGATAGAGGAGTAAATGTGCATTCTGAAAAAATATTTACATCATTCACTGCTTTATTTTCAGAAAAGTGATTCAGGCCCTTTAATGTGCAATTGTGTTAAGTATCAGTATAACCGCGGCAGTTGTATTTTGTCCATTTCGTGCAACCCCTAGTTTGAATGGAGCATGTTTTTGTTCACACTCTGCTAGTATTATTAAAACGCTGAAAATTAACATCTTTTATGCATTTTTTTCAAGTTGACCAAGTGTTTTCACACTACAAACTAATCGAAGCATTATTCAGTTTGGTCTGAGTTGTGGTCTTTCTGCCTGGCTCATGGTCATGGCACCTCTTATGCATGCTATTTTGGTTTGGACCCAACTGAAAAGTCCAAATGTTCAGACCAAACATGGTCAGTGTGAAAGCACCCCCCTAGTCATTCCAGAGTGGTATGAGTGCGTGTTCCTGTGTTTTAGAAACTAAGATGATTTGAAATATAGGTATATAGGTAAGTTCTGTGACTTACTACACAAAGTTTGTAATATAAAATACTTGTAATTACATTGTAAGAAATTCCAGTTTGTCGCTCAGATTTCTGAATGACATTACTATACAGAAGCATTCTTTAACTGCATCTGTACAGAAACACCAACCTTTTTGATAGGTGTAATACATATACATGTGACTTTTTAAACATGTCTTGCTTTCATCAT
The DNA here is from genome assembly GCA_037974605.1 of Nannopetersius ansorgii. NCBI lineage: Eukaryota > Metazoa > Chordata > Actinopteri > Characiformes > Alestidae > Nannopetersius > Nannopetersius ansorgii. Next base: position 18,021,095 of record JBBPDE010000031.1, on the reverse strand, counting down.
TTAAAAATCCTACGCAAACAAAAAAGGTAAACATTCTGGAGTACCCTTTTTTGCCCCCAACAGATTTATCCTATGGCAAATATTTCAGTTCTAATTCTGTTGCTGAAACATAGTCATTTGCTTCCATTTAGGCAGTTTTGGTGTTGACATGACTTTCAATATGAACTGTGAAAGTATTTAAATGAATGGTAATGTCAGGTGATAAGTAATGATAAATGTAATTTCATGTCTCTGATTAGATGGGCTGAAGGGCCTTAATTATTTCCTGGTGGATTGACACCTTCTCTTTTGTACTGCAAATGTTTCATTATTGGGGTGAAAAATTAACCACTTTGCATTGTGCAGGACCCAGTAGTTTCTTTTTAGCGCAAATGTAATGTTCTGAAGGAGGCGGAGGGGTTGGGTGATAATTCGTCAATACTTACCAAGGCATTTTTGGTTAAGGACTCCTGAAAACAGGCTGGGGGGTAAGCACAGGTTGACACGTTCACAGGCCGGTAATTTGTAATTACAGCAAATGCTTTTTTTTATTTTATTTTTTTTAAATAACAGACCTGAGCTTTATTATCAAAGTCTGAGTTAGCTGTGCCTTTAGCTAAGCAAGATTGATTTGTTGTTACTTGACCACCGATTTTGAAATTAAACAATTAGTACTCTGCCACTGATCAACTGGTCAAAAATCAGAATACATGCACATTACATTGGATGTTAACGGATGTCATGATGTTGGGGCAATGCTGATATTTCCAAGACAGTATGAAGAGAATAATAGCCAGATTCCAGCTGTGATAAAAATAATCTTAGAATAATTTCTTGCGCGATCACACTAATGAATGATGTAGGCACTTTCTAATAATGACGTTTCAAAAAAGTTAACCACTCATTATCCTTTGGACACGAAACTTGACTGCATTCTTTTTTGCACTCAGCACTTTTACAGCTGGTAGACGACGTTCATTTTGCAATAAGCAAGTGGCTTCAGTATTTGGATTTGACCTCACTAGATAAATAGCTATTTTTTTATTCCTGACCAGTTTTGCAGTGTGACAAAATGTAGATGTACTGTTTCAAAGTCACCCAGATCCGTACATTTGTCTAAGAAAAGTTCCCATACTGGAGCGTTGGGTCTTGTCCTGATATGCGCTCTTGGGTTACTGTTTATATTGTGGAGTGCTATGTGTGTTTGCTTGTCAAGTTTTGGTAAGGCTGAGCTGCTTAGTTTATGAATCCCCCTGCGATGTATTGGTGATTGGGAGGTCTCTACTGGTTGAGATTAGGTTAATAATTTTTATAGAAAATAAAGTTAGTGAAGACTTAAAATGTGACATGCAGATGTAGATAAATATGAACTGCACATTTGCAAAATGAAGGAAATGTGCAAAAAATCACAGTGAGGTAGGTTAAGGAGTCTACTGGCAGTGGGGAAGGAGTTGTTTAGCCAGGAGGTTCTAGATCACACTTCTGAACCTTCTAAGCCATCACATGTCAGCAGTAGCAGACTGTTATAATTTAATGATTTAAAAGTACTCAACACTTTCATTCCGTTTTGTACGTGTTTTCATGGTTCATCTGTTGTTCCAGCTTGTAGTTGACAATATATTTGTCTTTGTTCTTCCATTTTGGGCTACACAGCATGTTCACATTCTTTCTAGGGCTGTTTTACTTTCATTATGCTAGTAGTACAGTAAACCCCCGTTTAATCGCAGTTCAGCAGTCATGTCTTCAGTGTCTCGCTGATTTTTCTTTTTTTTTTTTCTTTTTCTCTGAGAACCGAACTAATTGTTCACAGAAACCCATCTTACTTTTGTGGGCCTAAAAACTGCCAATGAACATCTAGTAAAACTAATGCAGTCCTCTGGAAGTTGTTTTAAAGGCAAAAAAACCCCTCAAAACACCGTTCTCCACCAGTTTAATCAAGGAATGTGCAGCCCTATTGGACTTGTAGTTATGATGGTGGTTTGCAGCATTGTCTCATATTTGGTTCCAAATATGGTGGCCAATGGAAAAATTTTACAAGTGTAATGTGAATCCTGATGTTAAATTGTGAGAATTTATAGCAGCAACCCATAAATATATATATAATATATTGGTTGCTGCTATGTCTTGGTTGTTTTTGAACCGTTTGTTCTCGCAAACAGAACTCTTGTCTGTTGGATGTTGAGAAGAAAGTCTTATTAGATTGTAAAACATTTCCAACAGGAAGAGAGTAAATTTGGGAGTCTGTTAGTAGTCAATATATAATACGGTGATTTGAAAGTTCGAGTTGTGATGTTTTTTCCTCGTCTGTGGCAAGAAGAGCTTACATAACTGTGACACATCTCATGAACAAAAACTCACCACTAAAATTTAGGCCACAGATTTTTTTTTCTTTTTCCACCACTTCTCTGACCTCTTTCCTTGTAAGACAGTACACTGCCTTGAGAGACTGCATTCTTGGCTGTGAATCATTTAACATAACCATTGAATCATTTAACATTTTTGAAAAAAAGAATTTTTATAATTTTAAATCTTAAATAAATGTAAATATTTCAATTATGGAAAGTTCGTAGCCAGAAGAAATAGCAAAAGGACCAATCTATAACAGGAGCACAGTAGATGAAGAACCTGCCCAGTGATTTATTTTTTTTTGCCCTCTTCTCTGTGGCACTGGGTGAAGTTTTGGAAAAACACCATTTATCGCAATTCAGTCAATCTTTCGCGGTATGTATATTGCGCATGTTGATATCGCGATGGTGGTAAATTTGCGATATATTGTGCAGCCCTAGTTCATAGTGTATGCAAAAGGTTTTGTAAAGCCCAAGCTCATCAGCGGGTGCCTTTTGTAATGTTGTGTGATCTTTAATGACTGGGTTTGTGATATTTGGCCTCTCTAGCTTTCAGATTCTAAGGTTAATTTGTGGAACTCGTTTCAGGAGTTCTCATTCTTCTACACACTTGACAGTCACAGTAAGGTAGCTTTCAGTTGCTCTGAAGGTCTAGCCCTCGTTGGGGAGAGCTATATTGGGTGTTTGTCATTGCAAGTTGTATTTCTGTTAGTGTCAGTATCTGCACATTCATATTAAACTCAAACTTAACAGTCACAACATATCAACACTTTGGGTAAGTAAATACTTTGTGTAAGGTCGTCTTTGACTGTACACAAATGGGGCTAGCTCAACATTGGGACGTGCAATAAAAGCATTTTATTATGCTTGGTATGGCAAAGCATTTCCTTATTAGGTATAATGAGTAGCAACATTTTTAGCTTTTTTTTCTTCCTTTTTTTTATTTGGGGACTTCAGCGTTGAATGGCCACATGGGATTATTGGGTGCACTTACCCCTTTTCCCCCTTGTGCTTAAAATACCTCCACACAGCTGACGTGATGGCAATTTGTTCTCAAGGTCTTGCTATTGGTCTTGTCACATGGACTGAATCCAAATGGCTGCATTCTATACAGTGGAGTTTTTTTTGTTTTTTTTTAAAGTCACAATTAGTTTATGTGTTGGACATACCCCAGGTCCTTTACCATTGTTTTGGTGAAGTTTTTCTGTCACGTTCTTAAAAAAAAACCAAAAAACTGTCAGATGTACCAGTACTTCACAATGAGAGGGGGACCAATACTTTTAACCCAAGAGCTGAGTACCCAAACTGTTGCCCTTTAGCTAGATTTGAATATACAAACTCACAGCTCAAATCACTGAAGCGCACACTGTTTCTCCCTCTCTCTTTGTCATTGTCTCTTGTGCTCTCTCTCCAGGTTTATTTGTAATGACCAAATAATTGAGCAATTTTTGGACATTGTCCAAGGAATGGGGTTTACCAAAATTTAGCATGGAGAGGGAGAGAGACAAAAGCACCCAAACATTGAGTTTATGGCCAAGGAGTGTGACTGAACAATGCAGTAGAGCAGAAACTCTTGGGCGTGTAACAGTGCAGTTGGTTCTTGCTGCAATTGGCATGGAAGTTTACATTTAGTACAGTTACTCCTTCTCAAAGTTTATGTAGTGGGGTGGAGGTAGCTCAGTGGGTAGGATACTTGCCCCCAGACCAAGAGGTCACAGGTTCGAATCCTACCTTCAGCACCACCACTGGGTCCCTGAGCAAGACCCTTAACCCCAAGTTGCTCCAGGGAGATTGTCCCCTGTAGTTAGAGAATGGAAGTCGCTTTGAATAAAAGCGTCTGATAAATGCCGTAAATGTAGTTGTTTGGTAACATGATGGAGCATTTTTTTCTGCTGCAAGCATTGTTGTGATTGTTGCATTCTTGGAATATACCTATGTTGCTTCGTTTCTTTTCAGTCATGTATGCAAAATTTTTTATAGCGAACTACGTTCTCCCTCAACCCCCAGAGACTTCCATTCGTTGGACATTGGCCATTGTGATGTCACTCTGCTAGCTGCGTATAGATTGAAATCTGGCTAAAAGTGCCAAAGATTGGGTACTCCGCTTTTTGGTCAAAAGAATTGCTCCCACTGTTGCAGTGAGAAATAATTGTTCTGTCTTTTTGACCCGTGTTGACCCACACCTATGAAACCATCTAGCAACATCATAGCATCCACTACTGTTACCATAGCAACCAACTGACTACACCTTAGCAACCAACTGACTACACCTTAGCAACCACCTGCCAGTGCTGTAGTAACCACCTCACAGCCACCTAGTAACAACTACTGTTACCATAGCACCTATACAGTCATACTTCACATTTTCACAACGAAATGCAACCTAGACAAAAGTTGTCTGTCTTGACCAGGGAATGCGTGAAGTGAGTATTAAGCTCTTAAGTTTTGTTTTACAGGTGGTATGGTCAAGAAAAGGACTATAATGTCCTAGTGATGGATCTCTTGGGTCCCAGTCTAGAGGATCTCTTCAACTTTTGCTCACGCAGATTCACGATGAAAACAGTCCTAATGCTTGCAGATCAGGTAAGGTACTTTTCAGAACAAAGTGATGCACAGTATGCCCAGTATTATTTCAGTATATGTAGTCTATTAAACTCTACCCAAATCTTTGTCAACCATATAAGATTAGTTAAAAGATGTCCTGATACTATTTCTAATTGTTTCGCAGCACTAACAGATTCAAATATTTAAGGGATCTATGTGTCAGTGCCACTGACTTTCATTAGTGTTTTCATAGATGTTGCTGCACAATTTTCATTGCATTTTATGTCCTGTCTTGGTTAGTAACACCAGTTTAATTAATGTGACCTTGAACTTTCAACTGACCGCTATAATTGCATTTGTTTGACTGCTCTGAGCTACCAGCTCCTAGTTAAATAGCTCCATGGTTACATTTTGTGTCCTGTTAAGTTCAACCACGTTTTATCAACAGCTAGCGTAATTCCAGTTTAACCCCCTGCTTATTTACATTGTACCTGCAAATAATCACGTTTCTGGCACTTTTTTTTGCAGATGATCAGCAGAATCGAGTATGTACACACAAAAAATTTCATCCACAGAGACATTAAGCCAGACAACTTTTTAATGGGTATTGGTCGTCACTGTAATAAGGTAAGCTCATGTTTCTTGAGGCACATTTTTATCTGCTGGGTTGTATTACTTTTTGTCTTTATGTTGGTATGCTTAATTTAACTGGTAGAGCCTGTGTTGTCTGTTTTTATATTTGGTTGAATTTGTGTTAATACTAATTCATTCTTAGTTAGAATATATGGAGTATTGGATTTGCTGGGAATTCACAGGACTAAGTACACAAGCACATACCTTGCTTAATGCTTTCAGTTTGGAGCTTATTTGTTAGTGTTTTAACTGAATCTGACTGGTCCTGCATGATATTTAGAATCGCTTTAAGCTCCTACATTCTGTATAAAAACTGTCCCTAAAGTTGCCTGACTATTTCCTCTTGTTTGTTCATTCATTTATTGTTGGAAAATAATTGTTGTGAGCCCTTGCAGACAGGCAACATTTGGCAAAGTTAAAGCATGATGTGCATTAAACTAAGACCTCATAGTCTAATGTCAGATGGTTATTTAACAGTTTCAGAAAAATGACCTTGTAGTCCTTTTTTGACTGTAATATATAATAGAATGAAAATAATACTAATTTGGTGAATCTTGTGTTACCATTTTTGACAGTTCTGCCTGGAGTAAATATGTTTACCATTGTGTGTCTGTGTTAATGCCAGCTTTCATTTTTTCATATAGAAGTGTTTTGTTTTTATTTTGGTTTGTTTTTTTGTTTTGCTATAACTTATTGAAAACACTGCACCAGCTCTGCTTATAGATAGGAACAGGCATGTGCCTGGTCTCAGGTAAAAAATTGACTGCGATATGCCCCTCTAAAAACTGATTAACTATTGTTTAAACAATGTTTTATTTCACACGTTACACGATAAGGTAATAGTATAAAGTTTCCACACATTAAAAATGTTGGTACTAATCGAACAGAGTGTAGATATTCTTTTCTTATGAAATGTGGTTAGAAACAGAAAATATGGGCATGTCCTTTGCCCAGTTTTTTTCCATTATTTAAATAAAGGGACTATAAATTATGGGCACTTATTTAGTCTGCAGCTTCATTTGTGTGTCTACCTGAATACCTTCACGCAGCTTGCACCATTTACCATCTTTGCCTAGAGCCAGAACCAACAGGAGAGGTACAGGAAGATTTAAAAAAAATGGCATTTGTTCAGTGAATACAGTGGAAGAAAGTTAGCACGCTCAAATGTGCAATTGTAAATGATATTCCTGCACTCCAGATATGTTGTCCAACATTTTCGTTCTCAACCGTAAGGCAAATAGACACAATGTGTCCCTCCTCTTTAATTGCTGTTTTATACATGGTTCTTAGCGGTGATCCAATGTGTGACTCTGCTGACCTGTAGTTTTACAATTTTGGCAGTCCTGATCAAGAAGTCAGAAGATAGGAAAATCTTCTTTGAAACTTTGCAAACATTTTACTTGCTTGATTTACTTAGACGAGTGTATAGTTACATGTCTGGCGCAGATGAATCTGCGGAAAGTTCCTAATAAGTACCTTTTTTGAAAATTAGTTTGAAACATGCTGTTCCTAAAACCTAACTTCTGCTTGCCTTTTGACATTAAACAGAAAGTGGCAAATATATTCTCACATCCCCATCTGTCTTCATTTTAACAACAAAAAAAAATCATTCTAGCGAACACTTGCTGCACCCCTGCCTAACAATGTCTACAAGTCATGCACAACTTGACACTGATAAATTGCTTTCTGTGATTTATTTCTGGTCTGCTTTATTGAAACATGAAAAAGAAAAGGCAGATTCACTAATGCTTATTTTATGATTACTAGTTAAATTTAATGCAGATCATTCTACATTCCTATCTTGCACGCTTTTTTGTATGCACATATATACATGAGGATTTATAACCCCCATCCCCTAGCCCTGTTTCACCCTTCACGCCCATTCTGTAAATGCCAACGCATTCTACCCTCTTCCTTACTGAAGATGTTTCATAGAAGCTGTGCTTACAGTAATCTTATTTTAGATTTCTTAAAGTCTACAGAAATAAATAGATAGGGCTTGTGTGCTTTTTGTGGCGTTTTGTTTTGATATACCAACACTTAATTGTGAAAAAAAAAAGTTCCTCCCTTAGACTTGGTCTAATCTGGTCACTAAGCCCTACTATTGAATATGATTCAGCTTGTGTTATAAACTGAAAAGAGAAATGATTAGGCAGGACCAGTAATTGGGTCTAAATATCAATATGAGATGAACGTTTAGGTTAGATGGATGAATGTGCCATCTATATGTAGTGCCATTATTAAAATTGAAGCACCTGGACCTATACATTTTATACAGTTCAGTCTTGTTTGCTTTAACATTTTGGCTGATCTGTGCCCAGGTTTACTGAAAAGGACCCCCCCCCAGTAATTAAGCTATTTAGGTTTTATTTTGAGTGCTTCCTGGCATATGAAGGGTGGCATAAATCTCTTTCCTCACCCTCTTTCTTCTCCTTTTCCTTCTTCCGTTCTTTTTCTGAGCCTTGGTGTTGCCTGTCTGCGCTGGCCATGTGGGTTGTCAGCAATACTGTTTGATGCACTGCACCCTCTATTGTCTGTTTAGTGTTTAGAATCTCCAGTGGGGAAGAGGAAAAGAAGCTTGGCTGTTAGTTCTTCTCAGGACCCATCTTTCTCAGGATTAAACCAGGTCTGAAACCACAACCGCTTAACAGTACTGCCCATTTTTTTTTCTTTTTTGATTGTCCCTCAATTTCTAGCTCTTTAAAATTAGTCATGAATACACGTTGGCATTAAACCGGACACGCATGTTAAACAGAAATAAATCTATCAAGAATGCAGTCATCCGTGTTTTTGGTTCTGGAAGAAATGGACACATACCTGTTTCAGTATGGGGTCTTCTGAGTATTTTTTCATCTGGAACTAGATGGAATTTAAAATCTGTACAATTTGCAAAAATATGCTCAAAGGTCGTACTGGTTGGCAAGTACCTGCTTGATTTGGATATTACATTTTCATAGTGGAAACTGACCTTAAAAAGAACTTGTGCTAAATATATGTAAATACTCTGAGAAATGCTTTAAATTGTAGGGTTAGAAATGTGTGTATACACATGCACAGTATTTTATCATAAACGGTGTTTGTCCAGAAACCTGAACTGAGCACTGCGGAAGGGCACTGTCTCCTCTTCAGGGAATTTGTCTGGTTGTGTACTTGCTTATCTCTAAATAGTAGATAATAAATGAAGTGGGTGTTGATAATGTACTCTACAGGCCAGCATTTTGGGCCCAAATTATCTTACCCTTGTTCACCAACCAATTCTCCCCTTTATTAAATTTAAAGTGAATATATGATGATCTTTCAGCTGCAGGGTGCAGTAGGGTGAATTAAACCTCCTAACCAGTTGTATCATGTCTTTTGGTTGTCAGCTTCACAGGGGAGCTTTCAGACCTGCTACCTTTTGTTGGATTGCTAATATAATGGTTTGTCATGCAAAATTAGTTTGATTAAGTCAGCTAAGAATTGGAAAACTGACAGCTTATTTGTACACTGTCAGCCACCAACATTAAAACGATCTGTGTAATCTTGTGTAGGTCACCCTTGTGTTGCTAAAACAGCCCTGACCCGTCAAGGCATGGAGTCCTGCAAGACCTTGTGTACTCTTGAGTTGTGAGATGGAGCCTCCGTAGACCTGATTGACTTATCAAGCACATCTCTCAGTCAGTTGGAGATATGGGGAATTTGGAGGTTGTCTGTGTTTTGATCTTTAGCATTATAAAGCAACACACTGCAAAAGTTGTTCATGAATGGTTTGAGGAGCATAAATAGTCATTGCCATCAAAGAATGCCTTGCCATGAAATGTTTAGGATGGTGGTATCTGTCAAATCGGGATAGGTAAGCCTTAATAGTATTTATCACTGAACCATTAGAATATTCATAGATCTCATCCAGATAACGCCCTCCTCCTGAGCGCACACACATACGAAAAGAGGAGAGACTCATTCATGATTTTACAAAACGCGTTTTACTGATGTTTGGGAGAATCACATTCTTTGTCTTATTTTGCCTTTTAATGGTGGTTGGTAGACGGCTTTTAGATCCATTACTGCGTCTGTCTGGCAGTGGTATTGTTGCTTAAAATTCATGTTCTGGTCAAAATAAGGAAAAATTGTTTTAGAAATTATACCCAATGACACTTTATTAAAAATTATAACCCGTCCCAAGTGTCAAAGTAACATCTGCATGTATGCCAGGTCCCAAGGTTAATTGAGAGAATATTGCCTAAATCACACTACCTCAATCTGGCACTCATTCTCGTCCCATCTTTCCACATTGAGGGTATGAGCACATATACCAGGCTGACAACCTGATGTTAAAGAAAACATGATTATCAGACCAGGCCAACTGGTCTTGTTTCATGGTCCTGATCCTCACACACCCATTGTAGGTCCTTTTGGTGGTGGACAAGGGTCAGCATGGGCACTCTGACTGGTTTACAGCTACTTGGCTAAAGATGCAAACATGCTGTGATGCACATTTTTCTTTTATCATTGTCAGTATGAACTTTTCAGATTTTTGTGCCACAGTAGCTCTTATGTGGAGTTGCTCCTCACACTCATCAGTAAAACTTGGGCAATAATGGCCTTGCTGTTTCACCAGTTGTCCTTCCTTGGACTACTTTTGATGGGTAGCACACTGTTAACACTCCATAAGCTTTAGGGGAAACCTAAGCAGCAGGTAGAGGGCGGTTGTCCTACTCTTTAAATAGACCATGGGAACATTTGGTTACTGTTTTAATTGGTAGGCTTTTATTTAATAATGCATGAATGGGCATTCTTCTTTAGCTATGAATTAACTTCCTTTTTCGCCTAGACTAGTTGATAGTACATTTGCACAGCCTCTGCCTTTTCAGTGTTGTCTTTCACATTAACACATTTAATCTTAATGTCCATTCATACTGGTTTTTAAGAGTGGCAACATCCCACATTAACACTGGGTTTAATGTTTTGTATTAAATATCTTGAGTAGTCATTTGTGTGACAGTTTTCTTCTTAAATAGAATTTGGCGCCGCTTCTCCAAGGCCATATATTAGCACTGTTTCCAATGTGTATTGTAAAATCACCCCCACCCCTGGTGTGTGTGTATGCAGTGGTGTTTTGTCGAATGATGTGGAGCTGAGAATTGATCACATGGAGTTTTTGGTTGTATAGAATTTTTGGGCAAGTCACTTTGGGAGTGAATGTGGAGAGAGTGAGAGTCACCTTGTGAATGAATACAGAGGGACAGAAACATGCTCTTAACACTGGTTTTGTGCTTCATAAACAGCCTTCTATAAGGCTAAAACACAGGTTACTAAAAGGGTGTCACTGTTTTGCTTTACAGAGAATAATGCTCGTTTTAAGCCCTGAAGCTGCTGTTGGGTAGCCATCAAGTTGTTAGCTGGCTCAGTTAGCCAATTTTATCCATTTTTGAGCAGTGGAGTGCAGTTACACCACATTTCTTTGTGAAAATGCATTCTAATTTCAGTATTTTAATTTTAAAAGAACTGTTAATGTAAAGTGAAAGATGCCTCACTTCCCTAAGGTCCCTAACAGTTTTTCTGTCACTTTTTCTTTCCCCAAAAGTCTTTATGCTGGATTGGTTGTGTGCCATGGGCATCAAAAATCTAAATCAAATCAGTTATTTAAAATCTGCTTCCTTGTTGACGGTTGCTGTCCATAGGGTTGTAGGCTACAGTGCAACATGGCAATTTTTCCACTGTAAATCCAGTCAGTTCTGTTCCTTCTTTACACTTTTCGTAGATTAAGGTAACAGGTGGAAATTGCTAGAAGGACCAAGATACAATTGGTACTTAGGCTGCAATAGTTAGTTTTTAAAATATATTTAGATTTGTTTCTCCCTTATCTATCACACTTCAGTCTTAAATGAACAAGATTGTGAAATTAGCAAGTAGGGTTGGGAATCAATACCCAGTTTCAATTTGGAACTGGTTCTAATTTCGCAAAGCACCAGGGTTGTTTACCTTTGACCGTTATCGGTTCCTCTAATGATTCTTTAGGAATATGCTAGCCATATGTCTTTGGCTCGTTTGAGACTGTTATGGGGAGCAGAGTCTGTTCTTTACCACCTCGGGATGGGAGCATTTATTTACTTTTTCCAAAAAAGACATCGATAAGGAACCTGATCGATAAGAAGAATCAATAATGGCATCGATGTCAATAATTTCTTATCGATTCCCATCTCTATAGGCAAGGCAAAAATGCTTGTACTTGCTTTTCCACTACCTACACTCTAACCATTTCCACCAGTTTCATATTTGTATGTTTTTGTATGAGAGAGTACCAAAAGGATTTGACTTGATCTCTGACCTTAACAGAAGATCTGCATGTTGGAAGTTTGAAGAATGCCTTTCAATATAGTTTGCATGTCCACCTAGGAACAAGATCAACATAAATTTGTATGTTTTTATGTCCTTGAAACTTTGACTGCGTGAGCAGTAGATGTGGAGAACGTAAGCAAATGGGAAACATATTTCTGCTATAAAAGGTCTCGTTAAACTGCAAATCTTTGCCCAGTCCCCATCACTCTCACACACAAACTGCATCTAATTTACACCCACATGCTAAAGGGGCACTGCATTTTCTTTTGATAAAAAGAAAACGTATGATTTCTGTGAGTTCTTGGCTTGGTGGAAACAGAGGCTACAATAAAATCTAAGCTGATTTGTTAGTACTATTTATTTATTTATTTATTTATTTATTTAAAGGGTTTCACAGTAGTGCTAGCATTCAGCAAGGTATGGTGTGGGTGTGTGTGAGTGACGATGCTACAGGCAAAGTAGGATAATCCTGAATCTCAGTACAAATCAGTCCCAGCCACTCCACTAAAATGTACATTATATAAAATGATCTTGAAATGTGACTGACTTTAATGAAGCTCTCTTGTATGTTGTTTTGGATAAATAAATGTAATGAATGCTAAATGAGTGTAATATAACACTTTTTAAGAGCATACATGGATTCTGTGTATTTAATTGGTAAAATCTCTCAGCTGCTCAAGTAAATGTAAATGATTGTCTTGCTCATCTCTAGCTAAGCAAAGTGAAAAGGGCATGGCCTTTATAAAATGAAATGTCACAATATATTCAATATCTTTTAGATGTTTTATTTCCGATGCTTTCTTGCTTCAGTCATATGGTGATTGCTTTTGAGATCAGATCTTACAGGACATATTTGAAAAAAATGATTACAGCTTATCTCCATTTGATCTGCTCCTGCAGATGTTTGAACTTTAAGTATTCTAAATTTTTTTAATGTTTTTTGTTTTCTTTGCAGTTGTTCCTCATTGACTTTGGGCTGGCCAAAAAATATCGGGACAACAGGACGCGACAGCACATTCCTTACAGAGAAGACAAAAACCTCACAGGCACTGCTCGCTATGCCAGTATCAATGCACACCTGGGCATTGAGCAGAGGTGCAAGCGCTTTTTTTTTTTTTTTTTTGCGATAACCTTTACAAGAAATGTTTTACTTACAATCCATGTCTATTGGTTTTTCAATACTACAAACATTGAACACAGTTTTAGACTGGGGATCATTTGTTTAAAATTGTTAATGGGTGGTATTTACCTTTTTGCTCTATGCTAGTGGAGTGAAGCTTTAAAGTAAGCCTACTTTGTTTAGGTGCTCCTTTTCTTTACCCTTTTTGTCTTCTTTAGGTTTTACTCTAAAGGTTTCTGAATTATGTTATGTGAAGCTTTGCAACAATATCTACAGTTTTGTAATCACACTTTGTATTCTACAGTCGCCGGGATGATATGGAATCTCTAGGCTACGTGCTGATGTACTTCAACCGAACCAGCCTACCCTGGCAAGGACTAAAGGTAATCTTAGACAGTTTTGGGAGTTTCACATGTATTTTGACCAGTCTGCGTGCTTTGGAAGTTGCTGAAATATATAGTTTTAACATATTTGTAACTGAATACTGTAGTGTTATACTGCACAAAGTAGCTGTACCGTTCAAGGCTGAGAAGCTGTGCGTGGCAACAGAGGGGCATAGATGGGTATATAGGCCAGCATTGTACACCTGCTAAGTACACTTATCTGGTGGTGAATAGTTTGTTGGTCTGGCAACTTGGTTTAAAGTAATGTGTTCAATCAGAAGTTTCAATCTTATAGAAAGAGCAGTCTTGCCCACTTGTTTTTAATTCTAGAATGAGGCTCACTCTTCTGTAACTGAAGGAAGTAAAATGACTGAAGGAATAAGGTTAAATGATTACTCATTTATGATTTTTTTTTTATAAATTACCTATATAATGTAAAATTGATTACATCTTAAGGTTACAGTTAATGTAGAATGTATGCTACATGACAGAGTTCTGTCAGTGAAAGAATATGTTCAGTAATTGTTTTTACATTCATGGAATGTGGAAATGCTATTGAAACTCGCAGTACATTGTGTCCAGTCTCCTTTTAGCTTATTTATAACCAATGCCATGTAAATGATAAACTGCAGTGGACACTACTTTCATTTCTTGCATATGTCACACAGGCTGCCACAAAGAAACAGAAGTATGAGAAGATTAGTGAGAAGAAGATGTCTACTCCTGTAGAGGTGTTGTGTAAGGTATGTGTTTTAAGATATAAAGGCAAGTTTTCAGAAATGGCTCTTGCATCTTTCACCTCATGTTGAACTTTATTGAATATATATTCAGTGTACTCTTCACATTTGCTAAGGCTTCAATTGATGTCTGTGGGACAGTATGATCTGACAACACATCACCCTTACAACAGACTAGCTTCAGCAAGAAAGTGTTAGCAATAATGTTACATTTTTAATGGAAAAATTGACAAACTGGTGCTTTGGTATATCATGTAACTGTCCCACCTCCAAAAAAATTTGGGTTTTAGCATGGGTTGTGGTGTTACTTCTGTAAATGTCATGGATTTAGCCGTCTGATCACTTCTGTTTTCTTTAATGAATTTGTTGTCATGCAAAGAGGTAAAACAAATATTAAATGGGATTTCTGGCAAACAAACACATGAAGAAAAAGACCAGAAATTGGAATAGAGAATTCAGAAAGAGTTCAGGTGCATGCAGAAATAGTGCTTTGTTAACTCGGGCTTGTTCCTGTTGAAGAGTGCTGTTAACAAACTGTCTGTGAAAGAGAACACTCTTACACACTAAAAACTATAGGCCTGTAATCAAATCTTCAGTTCTAAGGCCAGGTTGTTGAGAATTAAGTGTTTAATCAGATCAGTAGTTTCTTGAATTTCAACATCAGTACTGAAACAGCTCAGATGGTTTACAAATGACAGTCTTACTCAGGTGAAATAGCTGTCTTTGTGCTGGTAGATTACAGCACAGCCTTTGACACGGTCAGTCATAAAATACGCCTAGGTTCTTAGGTCAGGTCCTGAGAGTTTGTGTGTGTGTGTGTATATATATATATATATATATATGTAAATGTTTTGCCCTTGTAGGGTTTTCCAGCCGAGTTTGCCATGTACCTGAATTACTGTCGTGGCCTGCGGTTTGAGGAAGCACCTGACTACATGTATCTGCGTCAGCTTTTCCGCATTCTGTTCAGGTATTTGTTTCATGTACCTGCTCTGTACCATGCATGCGTGTGTGCATTAAGTATTTCATTCAGTACGTTTATGCGCACACCGATTTTTGCACACTCTGTATTGCATGTTCTCGCTCTCTACTGATTATAGCCAGGTTTTGAATAGCTCTTCAGTTTGAGGAGCATGTGAATGTGCCCCTTAATGAATCCCTCTGTGCTGAGAGTTGGATTGGTGCAAAGGTCACAATGGTCTTTCACCTTATTTGTTTACCTGAAGTGTCAAGTAGCAGCAGTACATTAAAGTGATCTTTAACACAGCAGACAGTTGATCAGCGGGTGGATGCAGATGTCTTACAGTTGGCTTACATTACGCGTTTTTGTATTT
>JBBPDE010000031.1:17990159-18000693 GCA_037974605.1 Nannopetersius ansorgii | reverse complement strand
TGTACATAGTTAAATGTGAGTTATGATTCAATGTTTTAAAGTCCTGCAAAAACAAAATCTGGGGAGGCCAAATTATTATGTTTTGGGTTGTAGGGCTAGAACTATTACTAAAGAACACAAGAAGGTTCAGGTGAACCCTCAGGTGACGGCATACAGGAAAATATCAAAATAAGGAGCTAACTCGAACAAATGGTTTAATACGTGTGAAATCCAGAGAACATGAGAAGCTTGACAGTGGGGCTGCACAATATATCGCAAAAATTTACTGTCATTGCGATATCAACATGCACAATATACGTATCGTGAAAGACTGACTGAACTGCAATAAATGGTGTTTTTCCAAAGCTCTTCACGCAGTGCTACAAAAAAGAGGGCAAAAAAAATCACTGGGCAGTTTTCTTCATCTTCTGTGCTACTGTTATAGATTTTTCCTTTAGCTATTTTTTCTGCCTAAGAACTTACTATAAATTGTTTACATTTATTTAAGATTTAAAATTATTAAAAATTTAGTTTAAATTGTTAAAAAAAACACGTTGCATTTCATTTTTTTCCTGCATAGACTAGTCAGCGTCTGAAGTCTGTTACCAGCAAATCTAAAACAGAAAAACACAAGTTTTTATTTACTTATCGCATGTGATCTCACCATCGCAACGCAACATTATCGCATATCGCATGTTTTCCTAATATTGTGCAGCCCTAGTTGACAGGTCTGGTCTAACTTTTATTTCTGGGTGGCTTGCCTTCAGATTCCTCTTGAGATTGTAGTATTTCACCTACCTATTTTGTACCCACTTTGTTTACAGTATGTTTCATTTTCAGTTCTGCTATAGCATAACTATGTCCACAGATTTGCTCTTTATCCTGAGTGTCGCCAAGATTTGTGTTGCCAGGCATGTTTGTTAATCAGTATGTATCAACCATTCATAAGCACTGCACTACATGGCTATGCATATCTTGGAAATCAAGTGCATGCACATAATTGCAAGCTTATAGATACATGGTTTATCCATTTGTCTGCTATTATAATTTCAACAAATGTATTTTTTTCAGTGTTTGTTTTCAATAGTGCAGTTTCATTTAGGTCACATTTTTGTTCTTTATCTTGGAGATGCATCAGGTAGTAGAACCCTGTAGGCTGCTAGGCTTAAATTAAGAAACCCTTACTAGTATTTGCATTGTCATGGCAGAAAGTGTAGTGAAAATGAAAAAAGAAAAAAAATATACCGACTATACTAACAGTAAAAAAAAAAAAAGGGAAAATATATGTATGTTAACTTAGATAAGTATGTATGTATGTATGTTTATATGTACAGAGTGGATATATAAATATATGTAAGAACACTGGAGAAATATATATATTTATAGTGCTGTTAAAAATAACGCGTTAACTATTTGCGTTAATTTTCTATAATGCTTTAAAATAAATTGATCGCACGATTAATTTGAAAATTGAATGCCCCTCTGCATTGCAGTACCACACAATCAGTGGGGGCAGTATTGCGCTGTCGGCGACCAGCTGCCAGAGGAAGAAGCCACTTCTCGTGTCCAAATTCCGCTGCTGCTGAGTCAAGCTAGCAATGGAAGATAAACACACGCTGTTGAATGAAAAATGTCTCTTTAAGGGTGTACGCACACAGGCAGTTTGAACCGTGCCCGAGTGCGTTTGACCACCAAAGCGCGGTTCGTTTGACTAGTGTGAGGGCTCTGTGCCCGGGTGCGGTTGGTTTAGCTGTCCCTGGCCCGGTGGAAGAGGTGAGCCAGAGCACGGTTCAGTTACACTTGGGCGCGGTTCGCATGTAGTGTGAGTGTCAACCGCGCTGGAGCACAGATCAGGACGCCACGTTTTTGCGAAGCAGGAGTTTGGAGCGAGAGACGGGAGAGGCTTTGTCCTTTAATTCAAGTTATTTAAAGCTACGTTTTTGTCTTAACACAGAGTCTTTCAGGTTTGAAGATGTTATGCATTTTCTATTCAAAAGTAAGTTTTGTTTTTATCTCACCGCTTTTAAAAGTGTGACAGAGTTGGGAAAAAACAAATAAACAAAGCCTTGTTTGTAAAATTGATGACTGTGTTCATTATATATTATATATTGGGTTGACGGTTAATCGCGATTAATTTTTGTCCAGATTTGCGATTAACTAGTTAATTTTAATTAATCGCTTTACACCCCTTATTGAATGATATAAACTGAACAGTGTGATACAATATCACTGTGTACCGAAGTCTTCTAATCAATGAATGTCTTTGCAGATGCATGGACCTTTTCTTGTTAAAGTATATAAACACGTGCCTTTTTTTTATTATTTTTATAGTGTGTCCCTATGATGCATTCCTTTGGTTATCCACTTATTGGCTGTGCCAAAGTTGTGGTTTTAAATGGGCTTGTAGGGTATGGGACACTGAATTAGGTAGCTGTTTCATAGAATGTCATGCTTTATTGACTATGTATGTAATTAACTGGTTTCATAGACATGCTCAGTAGAGGTGGCCACAGTGCATGACATTGTAAACATACTTTAAAAGTCAAAAATACATTCATAGACCAGCTATTGTTCCAAAGTTAAGCAAATAATAGAAAATTTCTTCAAAACTCATTATGATTAAGTACAGCTTAATAGTTGTCAGTGACTTGACGGTTTTCTTGTATTTGCATGAAAAATGACTGGTATAACTTTCTAAAATATTTCATAAATCATTTTGTACGTGGGTAAAGATGAGAACATTTGAATCTTTTGTATCATGTCTTAAAGGTACTGTGTGAATTTAGCATTAGAGTTTATCTTTTTTATGCAAATGCACTTTATAAGGTTTTATGTGAATGCCCTCAATTATACCGCCTTCCAGTACCCTTCACTCAGCAAGGGTGAAAGCACGACATATTTTTCGAACTGCTGCTAATGCGACGTCACTGAGCATCGTTCTTGGATTTTACAGACAATTTCAGACCACTTTAAAACCACAAAAGCATTCCGTTCTAAGTATGTGTGCTAAATGTGAACATGGTGGGAAAAAATGTTGTGTTGTGGTTAGTGTTGAGGTTGAATCTTGCTTTACTATTTGGCATTTTGTGTATTTGTATCTTTAATGTGTTGTAAAGAGCTAAATTGTGGTTCATGGTTCCTATAGGTTTGCCCAAGTGACAGGTTAGCATATGTGGTCTCCTTTGACAAGTTAATAGCTTGGTGTTCAAATGTCATTTATGTGGTAAATCTGTTGGTCAGTTATAATCTGCATATTGCATTTATTTATTCAGTGCAAGAAAACAGGAATGTGGATTTGCTAATACTACTTTTTACCCTTCAGACAACAGCGTTTTTATTGCCCTCTGACTGGAAAATTATATAATTTGTTACACATACAAATGTACTAATGTGCTATACTTTTGTTTCTACTGTTTGAATGGCCAAAACACATGAATTTAAATGGATGCAGTGGAGATAAATCAATCTACCCAACGTGCATTGGGTCCAAAAATTATGGAATGGTTTTAAGTCAAACTCTCAAATGCTCAGGAAGTGTTTTAATGGCTGCTGTCTTAAGAATGATATGTAAATGAGCTCTGTGCTTACGGTTTACATGACATCACAAACACTGAATTCAAAACATTGTTTTTTCAGCGTCGGTTTTCATGTATGGAGCGAATGATTTTGAAAAATTTCCCGAAAGGAATTAATCTATTACTTCATGCATCACTATGTACCTCCTTTGTCAGGATCAGCACTTGAAGTTATTTATTCAGGTATAGAAGCACACTTCATTTCTGCATAAGTAACCTTTTTTGTTCTTGTTTTGCAGGTTTCTGAGCATTAAGGGGATTTACTGAAGCAGAGCAGAAGAGAATGGCCGTAGCAGGATTTGCTTTCCAGTCATACCTTGGCATTTCGGATTAAGTTCACCAAAACCTGCCAGGCACTGTGGGGCAACCCTTTTTCCTGTTAAAGAACTTTTGTTTCATAAACTACATATATAATCAACATATATAGATAACATGCTCTGCATATATCTATATATTGGTATGTATATACTATATCCACAAAGAGAGCAGGCTTGGTATGGAATTTGAAGCTGTAGCCTTTTCTATCCGGTCCCTAAAGACTTCTTCCCTTTTCATTTTCTTCAAGAAATTTGATTTTAGAAAATGGTTGATTCTGTAAGGGTATACTTGTGCACATGCCAATATTGTCCTGAACTTTTCTCATTCAGGTAAATGGCTTGGGTTCCTTCCTCATTCTAGTCTTATGTCACTGGTTGTGTCATGAACTGAAACTTTCCAGACTGGAAACATTTTCCTCCTTTTTTTTCCTCATTAAGCAAAATTGAAAAGATGGAAGACTAAACCTGTTAAAAAAAGAATCCTGTCTGTTGCTAAGCAGACATATTCTGTTTTTCCTATTAAAAGGTAATAAGGTTCTGCCTGCTGATATGTGCTAGAAGAGCTTCTAATGTGAAGATGAAAAAATTCTAGTGACTACTAGATTTCTCCTTAGAACGCTGCATTAACTGTTATTGTACTTGATATTCTGAAGTAAAAAAATAAAAGAATTAAATTCACAAAAGCATATTCATTATAAATTAGGTATCACTTCAGCTTAGGTGGCAACGGTTTCTTTGCTATTTCGAAAAATTATATTGATTTGACAGAATATTCATAAATAGATGTGTTGGCCATGGGGGTTTGTTTTTGAAGGGGACATGCTCACTCCACCTTTCCCATAATGATTTTATATGCTTTTTAATGCAGGAAAAATCAGTTTTATAGCGTTGTCCCTTTTGTTGAATCTTTACCGAATCATGTTAGGGAAAAGGCTTTTTTTGGGTTTGTGTTTTTTTTTTTGCTTTTATTTAGTTTGTTTTTTTTTTTTTACCCCCCCTCTTCTGCCCCTTCTCTTCTTTCTGTGGTTTATTTGATCCACTTAAAATATCAGAATATCTCCAGGACTTTTTTTTTGTGTTTTTTGTTACCACCTCCACACACCCCACACCTTTTTAGTGGCAATCCACAGTTTTTGTCCTCCTTTGTTCATTTTATTTTTTTTCTATATATTTTTGGGTCTTTTGAGGAAATAAATTTGAATTTCTCTGTTAGGCATCAGTAACTCAGCAACTAGGATGTGGGGTTTTTTTTCCCCCCTTTTCTTTTTCTTGGTGGAGGGTCAGGGGGTGGTTATTCCTCTCCCTCCTCCTAATCCCCACCTCCTTTTTCTAACCCAGCTTAAACTATTTTACTGCTGGATGTTCTATAAAGTGTAACTTATTCCCTTTTAGCATGTCAAAATAAATTAAAAATTACTTCTGAACTACTTGCCCAGTCTTTAATTTGAAGAGAATTCATACAACTTGGATTGCCATTTCTTTGTTTCCGCAAGATTAACTACTAAACAGTGAAAGTCAAATTTATTAAAGGAATATATTACAGAAAATGATCTATAATTGAAAATTTACTCATTGAAATGATGTATGGAGCACTAATCCTAGAGACATCAGGGACATGGAAGTGGCCAAAATGTATTCCTGAAAGTAAGGGAAGCAGATCCTGTACAATGATTGTTAGGCTGGTGAGTAGTTATATTAAAACCAATTTAAAAGGAAAGTGTGGGACTTCTTTTATGTCTGTCTTGCAAACAATAGATTTGATAGTTCAAGCCAGATGCATTAAAGGTTAGTCACTGGACTGGAGATTCCTTCTTTTTCCTCACTAATATGTTTCATTTCCTGCTTCATATAAGTTGGGTGATGTGTTGTATACAGATCATGTATATAACACGCTACTGGACAACAGGTGAACCGCTAACGGGTTCAAGGGTGCCCATTGATGTTCATGGGAATGAGGCCTAGACTGCATATCCCATGGAAGGGCTGCTGTAGCACAAATTGCTGAGAAGAATCATGCTTGCTTAAATGGAAAGGTGTCGGAACACACTGCATCCCCAGCTTGCTGTGTGCCCCTGGAAGGATTCTGAGGTGTCTTCTTTGTATGTGCATTCTCATTGACTTGTGAAACTCACAATAATGAAGTTTGAGGCAGTAAAAAAATTGCAAACAAACACCAGTTGTCTTTTTTACAACTCTTTTACAAAAAAAAAAAGCAAATACAGCCCTAAATGTAAAATGTGGGGGACCACTTTTTATATTAGCTGTTGTATTTAGATTTTTTTCTGCAATACCGTTTTGGGGTTTTTTTTTTTTTGTATTTTTTTAATTCATTCTTTGCTTGTCTATTTTGTCTGCTGTTTGTGGTTGGGGTGGGGAAGGAGGAGGAGTGAAAGGTCACCAACAGGAAAAGGGGCATTATCTACGTTTTCAAATGGAGGCAGAGCCGGACCACAGAGATAAAGCAGACTTTGAAGAGTGAGGGGCATCTCATTTAGCAAACATGTTTGATGTACATTTCTTCCTCACGTTTTCTCCAGAAGCACAAATAGATAATGATCAATAAAAGATATGAGATGCCCACTGATGCTGCGGTATCAGTTATAGGGATGCGACTGCACGCATGCTGTATTGGAAGATAAGCAATAGAGTTAAACAAAAAGATCAACAAATGTAATATCAATGAACTGCACATGTAAACAGTAGCCATATGTCAGAAGTACACAGCTGACTGCTGCAGTGCAAAATTCAACAGTGGTTTTATAGGTTTTGTTAAGTGCAACTGCAGATGGAAAGAAACTTCTTATGGCAAGGCAAAGATCGCAGTCTCTTTTCAGAAGGTGTCCTAAAGCGTAAATTTTGTTTATATAAGTTATTGTCATACACATATCGTTCAATGTGGTTTACAGGAATAAAATAATGTGCATAAACATAGGAATTTTTAAAAACAAAATGCATCGAAAATTATTTCAAGTTTGAAAGATCCCTGTTTCCCGGTTGTTGCTATCTTCCTCAAGCAGCTTGAAGTGGCTTAGCAAGTAAATTTTTCTTCCTTGTTCAGTGAGCTCCTGGCCAGCCTCTGGTTCTAGTGTGGGGTGGTTCTCGCATCTACAATAGAACCGTCTTTTGTATACCAGGCTCCTGAAATAGCTACTATGTGTCAGGTTCAGAGTGTTGTGGCTTTTGGTTATTGCGGTCTTCATGGGGAGCTGGAGAAGTTTCCAGCAATTAATGCTTGGATATCAAAGGAGAAAAAAGGAAATGTTCCTTAAGAAGATTGTCTCCAGATCTGCTTGAATGGTGGTCTGTTGGACTAAAGAGTTCTTTCCACCCCAGATTATTTTTGATAGTTTACTAAAGCATCTGAATACATATTTTAACCACATAGTTTACATGTCTAATTCCCTATTATAGCACTTCAGATACTCCATGCTCATTCATTTCAATAATATTTGTTTTAATTTTATCACACATTTTTCTTATGGGTCTGGATAACTCAAATGACCACACTTTACCATGATTTTGCCTCCAGCCTTCATTAATTTTCATCATGGGTTTGTATATTGGCAAAATGTATATTGTTGCACTGAATGTGCTGCTCTGTCATTGGATGAAGCTTGTGACAGAAAAGCCCTCTATTTACTTTGTAAGGTTTCTTATATATAAGTTGTTTCAAATTACTTTTGAGCCTGTCCTGTTTTAGAGGCAAGATTGTTATTTTGTCTACAAGCAGAACAATTTCAACCCTGATCTCCTCTCATATAGTTTTCCTTCAGGTTTACTACTGAGATAGCTGCTGCAAAGTCTTTTTAATCTGCATCCACACTCCTCAGAACGTGTTCTTCACTTCTCAAACCACCTTCTGCTCCTGCACTTTCTGCCATCTCAGAGGAATATGCCACCTTCAATGATTGAAAGATTGACGAGCTCAGTCAGTCATACCCTCTCAAGTCTGCAGACTTTTCTCCATTTACGTGTTTTTTTTTTCCCACTTTCCACTGATCATGTTCTTCAGCTTCCGACATCCTGCAATCCTAGCACATCATCTCTGGATCCAGTCTCAAAAACCATCCCTTTGACCATGTGCTTGGATCCTCTCCCCTATATTGCTCATATAATATATGGATTTGTGGAAACGGGCAATGTTCTTGGTGTAGTCACACCAGTCCTAAACAGCACTGATGTAAATGAGTACATAACATTTATCTCTTCTCCCTTTCCTCTCCAAAGTTCTGGATTGTGCTGTGTATGACCAAAATGGCCAAAAGCTAGGTGCCATTTTAGAATTTCCAAACACCACTCCACTACTGCAAACCATTGCTTCCTGTGTCTCTTAGACAGGTGTGTTGCTAGACCCCTTTTGCTGGGAAATGTCCCAGAATTTATGTGCTGTGTAAAATTCTCCCATTAACCTTTTAGCAACAAAATATTTCATTTGGCAGTGCATTTATTTAGACTGATAATCTTGACAAAATAGTGGATATATTTTTCTCCAGAGTGTTGCAACATAGTGTTAACCACGTTGACATTTGCAAAACTGGAGTAAAGCACACACAGTCTGTGCGTCTCCGTCCGTGTTCATGTACAGCAGCTGAACTATAGGTTGGGCGTTACACGTGCACTTGGCTGCTGGTATCCTAGTAGTTAGGGCGTTGGCCCTGCGATCAGGGCCTGCAATTTGTTGTGGGTTCAAGTCCCAAGACTGCTAAGCACCTCTGATGTACCCTGAGAAAGGTACCGGCCCCACACACTGCTCCTCGGACGCCGTGTTTCTGGCTGCACCCTGCTTCACTTGGTGAACGGATTAAATACAGAGGAATTTTGGGTCGTTCACACTGTGCTGTGGTGTGTTCACGTATGACAGAATGGTCACTTCACTATAACACGCATTCGCACAGCTCTCGATGTGTCGGCTTTTAGAATTTTACGGGTTTAGAATTTAGATGTTAACATTATGTGACAAAAGTTCTTAATTATCTTATTATCTTATACTAACAAATTATTGAACGATTACTGTAAAAGTCAAGACATGGAAGTAGTAAGGAAGGGTGAGAATTAGAGAGGTAAGATCTGGCTAGCCAACGTAACGGTACCTGTGTCTTGATTAAATGTAAATGCCAGAATTATATCAGTTTGCATAGGGTACTGTGGATCAGATATGTTGCTGCTGCAGAGAATGAGGAGCAGAGTACTGGAGAAGGAAGATGGACTGCTGGAAAATATGTTTAGATTTCATACAGTATGCTTTATTGAACATGGTTGAAATGTCTCTTGCTCTGAAACTAATTATTTAATTTTTCATATTTTGTGGTCTGGTGACATACTGAGCGTTATGTTAGAGTGAAAAGAAACATTAGCAGAATTTATTTTCTGTATTAACTAAAATACAGGTAAAATACTTCTCGATCGCCCTAGACAGATCAGCTTGTGCAGTTCTCAGGACAGCCTTGTCTCTGGATCTGAAGGTGGCATCTCTGGCTTTCAGCATTCTCCAACCTGCAGACATCCAGGATTTCTGGTGGTCTCTGGTAGTCACTCACTTGGAGACAGTAACACCCTGTAGCCTGTCACAGCTGCTGTGCACTCTGCCGTGTCGATGAAGGCCTCATGAGTAGCAGTATATCTGTTGGGTTTTTTTCCACTAAAAAATTACATTTGTCACATGACAGACATACGAAATGGACCAGAGGAGCCCACCTCTGTCAAGACTGTGCCCTGATTGGTCTACATACATTCCAAAGGAGCTTAGACTGGCATCAGATCTATGTTTCGAGGATTGAGGTAAAAAAGTTTAGAAAAAATGACTTAAACCTTAACTTAACTAAAGAGTTGTTATACACTCTCATAAAGGGAACAAAACTGTAAAGTTATGTCCAGTTAACTTTAATTTGACTGTGAATTAACTAAAATATGTCCATTGAATTGATTCATCTATTAATCTGATTCAAATGCCCTAAACAAGTGTAATTATATTCCATAAATTTATATGGGCCATTTGTTATTTCTGTGATTAGCTGTATTGGCAAATTCGTATGGGTGATTCATACTTGACAAATGATGCATCATTTGGCTTGTGGTGATGATGGGAATGGGACGCATGCACTGGAGCAATGAAGCCAGGTTTATTACCAAAAACAGGTAGCAAAAGGGATATGCAGCACTTGCTTGTGCAGCACAGCAATAACAGGACGAGGATCAGAGGGACAACAATCTTTACAGACACACAGAAAAGGTTCAAATATGTCAGGAATCAAGGATGGAACAGGCAGACTACAGTTGTTTTAGAGAACACAAACAGAAAGGCTCTCCCAGGACCAGTGGCCAGCCGAACATCCCACCGACAGGTGAGCTTACACAAAACAGCCAGACAGGGGACCATGAGCTCAGAGAGTGAGAGGGCCACAGTCTCTCCAGGGTGTTTATTACCCACCAAGTAATGACGCCCCTCAGTCACACACAGTGCCTGCACAGACTCTTTACCAGGACTTGCGACAGGAACAGGCAGGGGCGTAGCACCAAATTCTGGGCCCTATGCACAAGCAGTGGCCTTGGCCCCCGTAAACTCAAGGTACTATCTACAACTAACCTTACTACTAATCTAAGAACTCTTATATGTATAACAAAAAAGTCTTATTAAGGTAGCTTTGCTGCTAAAATGACAGCATA
>JBBPDE010000031.1:17949109-17961296 GCA_037974605.1 Nannopetersius ansorgii | reverse complement strand
TTCCAGTGAGGAGATTAAGGTGCAGTTCTCTGGTTTGTATTGCAGTGAGGAGATTAAGGTGCAGTTCTCTGGTTTGTGTTGCAGTGAGGAGATTAAGGTGCAGTTCTCTGGTTTGTGTTGCAGTGAGGAGATTAAGGTGCAGTCTGGACAGCTGGCGGAGGCCGGGGAGTTGGGGGCCAGACTCTTCGAGGAGCAGCGACAGCTGGAGGAGAGCTTCACCATTCACTTAGGTATGGCGTCTCCTTAGAAACGTTGGCCACTTCCACAAACCACCATGTAAAAATACACTCTCTTCTAACCGTTTTATGTGTGTCGTCACAGTAATTTACATCCACTTCCAGTGTGTTTCAATGTACTTGGACACAGTTTCCTAATGAATACTTGTGTTGGTGTAACTGGAAATGGTTGAAGATGTTGAAATTAGCCTATTTAAATTGATTATTTAAAATTTTTAATGGAATTTTTTACTTCACTAAAAGTTTAATCTTCTAGGGGCTCAGCTGAAGACCATGCACAACCTTCGACTGGTACGTGCCAACGTGCTGGACTTCTGCAAGCACCGGCGGCATGGCAGTGGCAGTGCTAAGCTTCGGCGGCTGCAGACGGCCCTGTCACTGTACTCTGCTTCTCTCTGTGGCCTTGTCTTGCTTGTTGACAACAGGGTCAACTCCTACAGCGGCATTAAGAGAGGCATGACACTTTACAGTCACAACATACATAAGACTTTGCAGCATTTTCCATACAGCAGGGGTTCTGGTCCCAGTTCTGAGGTCCCTGTGCTACACATTTTTCAGTTTTTTTCTGCTTTACACACCTGACCTACTCAACAAGGACTTTGATAATCAGTTAATTGAATCAGAGAAGGCGCTAGATGAGACAAAAATATGCATGGCGTTGCGTCTCCAGGGCTGGGAGAGAGAACCTGTGCTATACAGCAGTAGTATTAAAATAATTTATTGGGGTTGTAGTTTGTGTCTGTCAGTATGGATTTATATTTAGTAAATACAAATTATGGATGTAATAGTGTATAAATAACATAAATGCCAGTTTTTAACATGCAGTACTCTGCTAATTATGTTCCAGATTTTGCCACTGTTTCCAAAGAGTGCACAGATTTTCATTTCCCCCGGCTGTCCGAGCAGCTTGAAGTGGTCCAGCAGGTGGTGCTGTATGCACGGGCCCAGCGCAGCAGCAAGCAGAGGGAACAGCCGGGTGAGTGACACAGCAACTGTGTGCGAGTGTATGTGTGTGGGCGGCGGATCCCCCCGTCCAAAACACCCATCTCTGCAATGCACCATGGCATATCCAACTTCAGTGGCTCCGCAGGGAAGTGTTGCGTTTCGTTTGACTGGTGCCAGCAACAATGAAATGGGATCCAGCTCCTTTCTGGCTGTCTAAATATTTTGCCAGAATGTGGAATGCCCTGGTCGTCATGGGCTTAGATTAGATAGATTTGTTCAGTTTTCAACAGTTGATGATATTTCTTGTATATGTGTCATTTTCTGATTTTTGTCTGGAAATGGAGCAATAGGTAAAAAAAAAAATCTCATCCATCCCCAATTGCTTTATAGTGTTTGCAATTGAGGCGATAAATCTTGTGTACTTTACAAGTGTAAACTGTTTAGCCTATTAACACAGAGGAGTTCTAGATATAATGTCAGTGATCTTTCTTTTGTAAAGCAATCTGTGTACCTTTGTACAATGCACTTAGTTGAGTAAATCAGGATTGGCATTCTGCCTTCGTTCCACAGAGATGCCGAGAAATGGAAGCAGTGATGATAAAAGCAAGAACACTGAGCGGAACTCCTCCAATATCCTTCCTGGTAAGCTTGATGTCTTTAAATGGTAATCCCCCCTCTATTGACTAATACCATAATCAGAAATGCTGGTCTCCCCTGTGTAGGTGAATTTTATATCACACGGCATTCCAACCTGTCAGAGGTTCATATAGTCTTCCATCTGTGTGTGGACGACAACGTGCGATCAGGGAACCTCACAGCCCGAGACCCAGCCATCATGGGTCTGCGCAACATCTTGAAAGTGTGCTGTACCCACGACATCACCACTATCACCATCCCGCTGCTGCTTGTGCACGACATGTCCGAGGTGAGAGAGATGACCTGCTTGGCTGTGTTCCAAATTACTCACTGTCAAAGATTGTTTAACTATGAGATTTTGCTGGATTCTGTCCAGTACAGGTCAATGTACAGTTCTTTTCAAAAGTCTAGGGCATCTGAGAAAATAATGCAAAATAAAACAAAAAACATTTATCTGGACAGTAATCATTTACCCCTAAAAAAGAAAAATGGCTAATAAAATGTATAATGCGTTTTTGTTTGTGTGAATGTCAGCGTTTTGGTTGCTTATCTAAAAAAGTAATCATCAGAAGCTGCTTTATATACAATTTCCTTGACTATCTAAGACTTTTGCTCAAATGAAGAGACATTCCCTAATCGAACAAATAAATGTGAAGTTCACTTCTAGATTATGCCAAACGCAGGTTTATGTTAAGTGTAGAATTGATGAAAGGGAAAAAAAGAGTGAATTTCTTGCTGAAGGAAATTGTTTTAGTTCTATTATATTTTAGATCAATGTTTTTTTTCCTAAATGTACATTCAGATCCCTGTGTAACCTTGAAACAGTCCACTTGCTTTTGTTAAATTTCTGTTTTGTTATATTTCATATTTAACATGCACACAATAGTGTAGTGTGTTCATTATCTCAAACTGGCCATCATGGTCTTCTAAACTAAAACACAGGGCAGCTTGACCCAAAGCGGTCAAGGGTTGTGGGGAAAAAATCTGGCAGACATGCTCAGTCATTGCTCTCATTTAAATTGTGACTTGCTCAGTCCTTTATAATATTAAATCTCATAGTGTTCCATTCATTGCTTTTGCTTCTGAGGCAAAGACACAATCATGGAGAGTAAGGGCTTTCAGTAATTAGTAAACAAGACAAAACCGGATCCAAACCACCTTAGACTGAGAAAAGAAATCCTCGACATGCCCTGGCATGCCTTATGAAATGCAATCTTTGATCACTGAGCTAGATATTACTTTACTCTTGATATTGTTTGCTGAATGTACATTAGATAGATATTAATTATTTGCAAATTCTTGGCCCGATTTACTCTCATCAGTTTGCTTCTGCTAATGACTCCAGATTTTAATTTGTTTTAATCACAACTTGAAATGAATTCATTACTCCACTGTGGATTAGACAGTCCATAAAATGTAATTCAAATCCTTCTCATGTGCTCGCCTTTACTAAAAGTCTTTTTTTGGAGGCACTAAAATTAGTCTCTTTAAGAGCACATAAAAACAGATTGATGTGTCGTGTGTGTCTGCTGTGTTGTTGGAAGCATTTTGTTGTGGAATGTTCTCAGAGGCAAATATTTCCATGTCATTTAGAGTCTGTTGTTTTAGGCCAGACTGTGTGGGGTGGTAAGTGAAGTTTTGAGAGCTTCAGTCCACCTGACCACAGACTGCCGTTACGGAATGCTTAGTGTTCAGAAAATGTTTTTCATCCGTTCTTTTTCTGGCAGCAGGACGCAGTGCTATCTTTGTTTCGCTAAAGTTTGGTTCAAAACAGTAAAAATGGCAGAAACTAGCATGCTATAAAATCAAAAGTCTTATAAACACGTATGCATATGTATATTTTTATACGCAATGATGAGCCACATCATGAGTTAATAATATTGTTTGTCTGTGCATGTCAAGTTCTGGGATGTTTAAATGAGCAGGCAGTTTCTGTAACATGACAGTGCATACAAAATACATAGATATAGCACAGCACACAGTATGAACAGTGTGAAATTTCTCCTGCCTTTAACCCTTTGACCCAGGTGAAACTGGGGAACTGACAATTGGAAGCAGTGTGTGGGGATGATACCTGGCTCAAGGGTACTTCAGTGATGCCACTTGCAGTCCTGGCTTTCGAAGCCACAGCTTTCCAATCACCAGGGCAATTCTAACTACCGGGCCACCCCAGGTAGTCAATGCGATGGGCCAATATGGGCCAAAGGATGGGAACGATGTTGACAATAAACAGATTATACTGGCCTGATGATTGATTCTGATCATCTCCAGAACAGCAAGGCTTGAACAGTGCTCCTTGTTAGCCCCTGCTGTACCCCTCTTCACCCTTGTCCACCTTCAAATATACCTACAATGGGAATATGAGCTTCAGAATTGGACTTTGAAGCAGTGGAAGAAGCCCTGTACAGGGATCTGGGGAGAAATATGTGCCACTTACCTAAACAATGTTGTGTAATAGGTTGTGTACTGTTCATACCAATGATTTTGTTATCAGAAGATAGGAAGGCGATCATGTTTTGGCTCATCAGTGTATATACCTACAATACACTGCCCACCTCATCTAGGAGTGGACAATATGAAAAAAAAACAAAAACAATTATGATACTTAAAGAAATTATGTTTATTTTATTTTTTTTATGTATGACTTGACCATGATTTGCACTTTTTCTTCCTCTCTATCCTTCCTCTCTCCTCGCTGTCCTCCCTCCCTCCAGGAGATGACCATTCCCTGGTGTCTAAAGCGAGCTGAGCTGGTCTTTAAATGTGTGAAAGGTGAGTGAGCAAAGAGCAGAAAGTGGAAATGCTGACTCTGTGCCACTAGGGGACTGCTAATGAGTATCGGAATGTCACCGGGAAGCATTCCGCCTTGTTTGTACACCTGCTCCCTGCACATTTCGTAAGAGTTACGTAGTTACACAGTTGCATGGAAGAAAGTGTTGTAATTTCAGGATTTTTGGTGTAAATACGATTTTATATCATAAATTACGTTTCAGAAAATGTG
This sequence comes from Nannopetersius ansorgii, assembly GCA_037974605.1. Lineage (NCBI taxonomy): Eukaryota > Metazoa > Chordata > Actinopteri > Characiformes > Alestidae > Nannopetersius > Nannopetersius ansorgii. The sequence continues at coordinate 17,956,478 of JBBPDE010000031.1, read as the reverse complement.
GTCACTATGTATAAGATGTCAGGGTTTTGATCAGACCTGTTGATCAGTTCAGTTCAGTTTGTTTTAATGTGGTTTATTCAATAGTTTGGTACATATCTCCATTCATTAATATATTTGTAGCATGTTTTACAGAATGAACATATTTCACCATCATGTCTTGTGTATTTAATTTTTGATGCTTTTGATTACCTGTTACAGCTCTTTGATGTCAAACCGATTTTGTCTTTGGCAGGTTTCATGATGGAAATGGCTTCATGGGATGGAGGGATATCACGGACGGTCCAGTTCCTTGTCCCACAGGTATTGCAATCATTTAAAGGCTGGCTATTTATACATCTGCTGACCTCTTGCCTTCAGTCCTTTTCCAGTGAACAAAGTTTAATGTCCCTTATCATAGAAAACCAAGTCAGATGTAGTATGTAAACATACTTATCACCCCCCTGTTCATACAGTCTATATATAGAAACTAAGCTCCAAAAACTGCCTGTGGTGATAAATGTACCTATGCATCCATCCTGGGTTGCTTTTAGAATAAGGCCAGCCAATAAGATCAGAGGTCATTTACATATAGCAGTCTTAAAGGCACAGTAACAGTGTGTTTAATTCTAAAGGATACAAAAGGTTTAGGAAATTGTCATGGGAAGATGACTGTTTTGGTACACAAAACCATACAAAAAGTAAAATAAATGCCAGGATATGAGCCCTTTAAGAAAATATTCAGCACTGATCTCATGTTTGACTGTAGTGCCACCTTCACGTTTAATCACAAAGTAGGTATGTGATGGTGTCATCCATCATCGTCCACTATGATGAAGCTTTGCTATATTAATCATTACTGTCAGTCATTTTCTAATAGCTTAAGTGAATGCACTGTGTGCTCCCTCTCGCTGACAGGCTAAGAGGATAAAACAAGCATCAAAGGGCTCTTTGGCATTCACAACTGCCTGTTTTTATGCTGTCACCTTCCAAAATAGCACCTCTAAAAACATATTGTCTTCTTCTCGTCAGCCAGCTGCATAGTATGTAGGAACAGTGTGTGCACGATATAAAAAGTGGTGATCTCCTGGTTTGCCAAGGCAGTTTATGGAGCATCCTCACAAAGCCACAGCTGGACAAATGTTTGTATTTTATGTTGAGCAGAAATGACTACAACTTACTGAACAAACACTTCGGTTAAATTCTGTTGCTAATGAAAATGTAGCTTTTATGTATGAAATGAGATCATGCAAATCATTTTGGATTATATATTTTTAACGTACTGTTTTGCCAAAAGGAAATCTAGACAATATTATGGAAATTATAAGGAATAAGCTAAGAGCTGTACCTATCAGTGTAGTGGGATACATTGCACTCCTCTCTTTAAATTCTTTGTCGTTTCTAATTGTGTTTTATTGACAGAGTATCTCGGAGGAAATGTTCTACCAGCTGAGCAACATGCTGCCTCAGATCTTCAGAGTCTCCTCCACTCTAACACTGACATCCAAACGCTGACAAAGCCAAACACCGCTCCCAAGAATAGTCTCCTAGTTCTGTGAGGCAGCATTCTGTTTACAATTTCTCAAAAAGACAGCCTGGAGGATGCCTCATTATGTGTTCAATTTGAGTGCTGGGTTTGTGAGGCTCAGGCTGAAATTTGTCAACTCACATTGGTCACCATTCATCAGCAAAACGCCATCATTTTGACCCGACACCTATCCAGCACTTTTTTAAGTTCTAGCATGGTCTTACTAAGGAACTATTCATCTAAATTGCATTTGTTTGGGTGGGTAAGATTGTTGTTGCAGGACTGGCCATGATGAAATTGATTATTTTTTAATCTCCTTGTCCTGCTAGAGTTCCAACAGTATACCCAGCCAAATCGATTTGATTTGATCCATGTGGTGCTTAAACAATGCAGTTGCATCACATATAATTAAGAGTGTCAATTATTTATGGTGCATTGTCACATATCCACCATGCACATCATCACATTATTGCAGTTCAGTGTTCAGTGCATTAAACCCTGGCATCTGTAAAGACCTCTGAAAACAAAAACCAAAGCCCAAAGTTATTCCAGTGTTTTAATCATCTATGTGTATTTGGTCTGTTTAATACATGTTTTGCATCTTATGAGTTTTACTAAGTAAATATAAAACACGAAACATTTAAATGTTCTAAAAAACTAAGGGTTCCTAGATCTGTCTATTCCAACCATGACTCAGCAAGTGCATCACAATCAATAAATAAACAAGGCAATTCAGCAAACCACACAAATAAACAAAGGTGACATTTAGGAAATGTCCCAAAAATATTAGACCTCTGAGAGCATCAAAATAATTCACTCAGTGTAATAATGCCTGGCACTCTTGTGCTTTTGGAGAAGCAAAGCTAAGTTCAGGACTGTGAGAATTTCCATGAAAATGGAATGGATTTTTTTTTTTCACATTTTGTGGAATTAGTGGGTGCTTGACGTCGGTCTTGGAGTGCTGCCCTGTTTCTGGGGTCTTTTCCTATCCAAGGGCGTTTTATTAAAAATTAAAATTTAAAATGCCCTTGAAATGATGTAAATTAAGTCTGACTGGCAAGTTTTACACCACAGTAGTGACGGACCTGTCAAGAATATTTCTGTACTCAGTATGAGCCCTGTCTTTAAAACGTTTAACCTTTTTAGTAAAGGACATTTGTGAGCTCATACTGCGAGTGGCTCTTCTGCATCACTCTTCTCTGCATCGTTCAGTGTGATGACAAGCGGTGCTTCTCTGTGCTGCATTGCAGTCAATCACTCTTGACACCCTCTGCCTCTGCCCCCCTCTAGCTAGAGACCACCAGAGGGCGCAGTTTTAGTATGCAGTAACTGCTCAGTGTGGGATTTTCTGTGTCCAAAGTTGCTGATCTCAAATGTCAAGTGACACCGACCATGTGAGCGGTCTAAGTGATTTACCATGTGTTTTCATAATATGTGTCAATTAAAGTGGAGACATTCACTCCAATGGTGGGCGTGTGTGCTTTTTGATTTATTGTTCTTTTGGAGCTTGAAATGTAAATGTGACCTGAGTTATTACAACCGATCAAGGGTTTAAATTGAGTTCTTATGACTTTTTTTGCTGTTTTCTTTTCTAAGCACAGCTTAAATAACCAATGATACTGATTCAATATGTGCACATACGGTGTATAGAGAATGTATATACATATATAACAACTTTATCTAGGATCCTTCTATCTTTAGGTGTTTTTTATTTTTGTACTAACAAGGTGATTCAAGGGAAAATAAATAAATGAGGAGTGTCTCAAGACTTTTGTACTGTGCTTCATATACATAGAGAGAGAAGAATTGGACCCAAATCATAACAGCAACATGCTCCTCACAGCATAACCTATGTATAGTATGCTATGTGGGATATTGTGCTGCCAAGGTGAGATCCACTTGTTTCCTTTGAGAGATTTTTGCATATGTAATGTTATTCTGACGGATCACCTTTATCTTAAGATAAAATTATGGGATCAGCCTCTCAGGAATATATTTACCCCATTCATATGGAACAAAGAATTGCTGGATAGTTTGATGAGAATGAAAATTATGCAAATGGTATGCTATGACAGACATGCCAAATTGGGTTCTTTCTGTGCCACATGTCTGTGAAAATTAGCATTTTCCTTCACCTTTTTTGCAACAGAAAAGTGTTAAACAGGGTTCTATTCTGCCATCATCAAAAAAGTAAGAATCTTTTGGTCGTCCATCTCTCCAGTAGTTTTAGAGACTTGTAGACTGCCAAAGTACACTGGAAGTGCTCTGGTGAATCATGCTGCCGGACACCTTAAGACATTTTATGTTGATTTTACTTTAATGTATATTCCATTTATACCTTTGGAATGGGTTGGAGTGGAGTTTCTAATTCAGAACTAGTCGTCCAACATTAATACCTGACCTCTCTAATGCTCTTGGGGCTGAATGCAATCAGATTTTCATAGCAATGGTCCGGGGTCTAGTGTAAAGTCATGCCAGAGGAATGGAGGTTGAAATTACTGGAAAGTGGGACACCTTTAATAATACTATTAATACTATTAAAACTCACTATTGCAAACATGATACTATAGTACAATATTCAAACAACTCACTGCCTGTTATGTCCTAATCCCACCACCCTCTTCTTTCTAAATCCATGTCAGTTTACATCCATTTAGAAGTCGTTATGTGAATATATAGGAACACATCAGTTAATTCGAGTGTCCAGATCTGATGTCCTGTTTTGAAAAGTATTTTTTCAGTAATGCATACATTCTCATGCTTTCCTTTGAGTAATGAAATTTTATGATGCGATTTAGTAAATTGGCTTTGTCCGTTTGGTTTTTCCACATCTGAAGCATAATAAAAACGCCTTTTAATTTTTGTAGCTGTGCTCGCATTAACAATACATCAATGCACACATGCTCTCTTTTATCTCTCCATTTTGCCTGGAAGTTGGCATGGAAAGCAGGTTTTCAAAAATGTATTCAGTTCTGTGTTTTTTTTTTCTTTCTGGGAAAAAGCAGAACAGGTGCAGCATCCGGTCAGCGTGTCCCCACTGGTCTTCAGCTTTTTTCCGAACCTCTAAATGCATCCAGCTCTGTTCTCTGAGGAAAACTTTTGAGACGGAGGAAGGAAATATGTCATATATGTCTCAGGTTTCTGCTATGGGTCTGGCTCGGATTGCTTTATGTTGGGGGTGGGTGGGGGGATTGGGGAGCTGGGGGGTGCAATGTAGATGCAAACTCAGCAACAAGCCCCCCCTTAAACCTTTCTCCCCTTTGCTGCCACTCATCCTGCAGCCTGAGCTGGCTCTCAGAGCCATTCTCATCCAACAGCTGCTCCTGATGGGCCAGTGCTCTTCACCCCAGGCGGAACTCTGAGCCTGCCTCTAACAGAACTCTCTCCAGATGCGCTGTCTGTTCACATTTAGATGATGTACACATGATGAATTCAGTCTAATTAGAGCCTTTAATTTCATGCTTAGCTCAGTATGTTGAGTCTGTGACTCTCCCTTCATTTCTGCTGCCCATTGTCTAGTTAAAAGTTTACATTCATCCAGTTATGTTAAAACCATGTTTAACTAAATATTGGCATGCTCTTTGCCAATCAGTTTTGTCTCTTAAAACCATTTTCAACTTTTTCACAATTAACAAATCACTTGACATGACCCTTGAATGAAATCTTATTACATTAAATGTTTATAATTCTGTAATATGGGAAATGTGGAGAATCACAATGTGATGTTTAATTGGAGAGAAACTTTATTTACAGTAGTATTTAATGGAACCAGGGGTCACAATGTCGGCAGTATAAATATAACCCTTTATTTATTTTTATCCATTATTTTGACTTACCCTGCAAATACCTCTCAGCCATAGGTGACCTTTTAAAAAAACATTTAGGCCTAAACCCTCTTAAATCCATAGCAAAATAATCTCTCAGGAGATTGTCTGTAATGTTTACATCTCCTGAGTTGTCTGTAATGTTGTCTGTAACATTGTCTGTAATGTTTACATCTTCTGGGGGGTAGTTTTAGAGGCATTACACACTCAGACATTAGGTTCCCATCATCGCCATTGTGAATAATTCTGATAACTTCTTTATTCTGACCTGGTCATTTTCCTGGTAAAATTGTGGTCATTTTCTTTAGAAGAGCATTTAACATCCGAGATTAAATATTTATACATTTTGAAAGATTCTGTAGCACTTGCTTGATGCTTTTATCCGAAGGTCTGGCACCTCACAAGTGTCTGTCCCAAGAAATCTTGCTGGCGTAGTGTGGTGTGTAGGACAGGGTAGGAATCAAAACACACTACACTATCCTACCACTCTATAATATACGTATAAAGTTATATGTAATAATACTTCCCTTTAATATAAATATTTTAGAGGGTTTGTGTGAAGAGTTTCTTCTTTCAGGCAGATCTGCCAGATCTGACTCTTGTAGACTGAATTGCCACCTCAGCACTTTTCTTTTCTCTCACCTATTCTAATCTATTGTCCCAGTACATTTACAAGTGAGTTAGTAAGAAGTGAGAAGGCCCGTTTCTATTCCAGCATATCTGTGTCCCAGTGCACAAAGCATAAAGACCATAAAGACATGGCTGGACAAGTTCAGTGTGGAAGATCTTGACTGGCCACACAGAGCCCTGACCTCAACGCCATCCAACACCTTTGGAATGAACTGGAACAGAGATTGTGAGACAGGCCTTCTCATCCAAGAACCTGGCCTCATAAAAGCTCTACAGAATTTATGGGCACAAATTCCCACAGAATCTACAAAATCTTGTGGAAAGCTGTTATAGCAGCAAAGGGAGACCAACTCTATATTAAAGTCTATGTGTTTGAATGCAATGGAATTATAGTATCTGTTAGTGTAATGATCAGGCGTCCCAATACTTTTGCACATAAAGTATGAGTTGAATCCAGGTGTGTCTGAGCATCAGACAGTGCTAAACACCTTCAGGACAGTATATGGATATCCCTAGCCTAGAATTATGTTTTTCTCCAAATGGTCCAGCCCACCCATTGGAAAAAAAAATGTGTTTGATTGATTCATCTTCTTTATTGTGTGGGTGGTTAATCTGTTCGTTGCTTGAAGTCCAATTTATAACAAATGTGAGAACTTGGCTAGCTATCCTTAACTATACACAAAAATCTAAAATTTCCACATGGTGTTTAAGAATGTAATGCCATTATTTCCAGATGAAGCTCAGTAATGAAACGGGAACAGGTCTTCAGTCCTTGCAGAGTTTAAATGCAAACATAATTCTATTGAACAAAAATGACAGCCATGTATTTTTCAGTTCCCTGAAAGCATTAGGCCTTCTTTGAAGGCCTGGGATGCCTGGAGGATTTGTATCACTGTTGGAAGATGTACCGCATTAAATGTGGGGCTGTATCCTGGAGAGACAATGTTTTGTTCCTCTGCGATGAGACGAAATAACAGTAAATCTTTGACTGTTGTTATGGTGATTTATAAAGGTATAGTCTATTCTCTTGTCCTCTGTGCACAAGTCTTTAATCAAGGAAATAGTAAAACCTAGACCTGAAAAAATAATACAAGTTTCTCCTTTTTCTTTTTCTTCTTGTACTTTCTACCGTTCCATATTAGGGGTTGCCACAGAAGATCAGCCGTCTCCATTTCCCTCTGTCCTCTGCATCTTCCTCTCATACCAACTGCCCTCATGTCCTCCCTCACCACACTCATAAACCTCCAACTAAACCTTCTTCTTCTCCTCTTCCCTGCAGCTCCATCCTCAGCATCCTCTTCCCAACACACTCAGAGTCTCTCCTAAACATACTTCTCCCAACACACTCAGAGTCTCTCCTCAGCATCCTCTTCCCAACACACTCAGAGTCTCTCCTCAACATCCTCCTCCC
>JBBPDE010000031.1:17937520-17948803 GCA_037974605.1 Nannopetersius ansorgii | reverse complement strand
GAGAGAGAGAGAGAGAGAGAGAGAGAGAGAGAGAGAGAGAGAGGTTAGTTATCCGCCATTGCTGTGTGTATGAGGTCCTCCGGGGTTTCTCTTTGGGTTCCTCGACCTCCAGACGCCTGAAGAATCTGTAAGTAACGCCAAACTTCTTCCAAACGCCTCCGCGACAACAACTTCCGCTGCTAAGCCCACCGTAACGAAACCCCTTCTCCAGAAGCGCGCGCTCTGATTAAATCGCGGTGTTGGTAGCGCACAGTGTGTGTGGTGTGTAGTGTGTGAGGTGTATGTGGTGCTCTTTGTGAGTTTATATGCTCTACAAAAGCCTGGTTCTTTAAGGTGGGCACCCTGAAGTCTAGGCGCGTGCGGCACCGAGCCGGTACACGAGGGTCTCCCTTCACTGTGCTGCTGGCACCAGTTGCTTCACTGGTTACTGATTAGTGATCACGGAATCCTGGCTGAACTTTACTCACAGACTCTGTTTGGACAGACCACCAGTGTGTCCTGTAGCTGGGGAACGGCGGGGGTGACTGAGGTGTTCTCAGTCTTTGCAAAGAGTTCTACACTGTCCTGAAGGTCCAATATGTGGTTTGGTCTTCATCTGTCTTCTTGAACCTGAAGTGGAGGGAAGAAGAGCCTCTATAATAATAATAATAATAATAATAATAATAATAATAATAATAATAATAATAATAATAGCAATAATGATAATGATGGTTTAATCTCTTGTTCAGTTTTCTCCCTTAAACTCTCTACTTTGGGTTCATGGAGCCACAGGTATTTCTACTTAATCATTTTTCCATCCAGCAGGACCATCATTATGAGTCACTAGACTTTATTTATGGAAAGTCTAGACATGCATGCATTAATAGCTGCTCTGATTCTCCATTGTGAATGGAGATGCTTAATAAGGTCAGTGATGCTTAGTAATAAGGAAGCGTGTGTCACTTTCAGGTTTTGCAATGAGAGAGCTTATTTTGTTGTGACGTTCTCATAGAAGGTGCCTTCATGAGTGAAGCAAAACTTTAATTGCGTAATTAGGTCCTTCCAGGCTTTCAGAGAAGGCCTAATGGTTTCTCAGAATAGTCAGGTTATTTTTTAGTCATTTTATAGTATATTTTGTCCTAAAGGATGAGGTTTGTATTTAAACTAAGCAGTACTACTCTAATTGAATTATTTTGCTTTGGATGAAAACAACAGGGTTTCTCTGTGGTATCTAAGTAGATTTAGTTTTTCTGTTCATTAGACCTTCAAGAATGAAAATGAAGCCGAACCACATTAGGTGAGCCACCAACTCACCAACTAGGTTCTGAGAGTTGAATTTATTGATCAGATTGCAATTACCAATGAGTGGAACCAGTTAATGTAGGGAAAACATCACGCTAGGCCTTGTGGAAGTTCTAGATATAACTGTGAATACGATCAGAACTTCAATCAGTGGGTTTCTGAAGGACAGTCAAGAGCAGAGCCCTGTTCAATTACTTTTTTGAGGGAATCAGTCTATAAATGCTACAGATAAGCGCAAATACATGTTAATATGTTTGGTACAAGCTTCAGGTTTAATCTAGAACAGCCAAAAATATGAATGTGCAATTTTAGCTTGCCATTAAAATAGTTTTGGAATTCTGATTGGGGGCTAGAAGAAATTAGCATTAAAGCAGAGTGACATTTTTGTTAATATATTGACTGTTTTGCTGTTTGTGGCAGAAACTGAAGACCTAGTTTTGCTGATCACCGTTCATCGCTATAAACACAAATACCTTTATAGCTTTGCATGGTAGTCAATGTAGGTAATGTAAGCTGTAGGATGTAATAAGCCTGGGGTTAAATGGTATTGTCTCATTCTTAATCATTTTCATAGCTCACTATAAGCTCACTTATGGTTTTAAGTTCTTTCTCTGATCTGTGTGTGTATAATGTTATGCGTGGTAGGTGGATTAATACCTGTACTTCGTCATATTGGTTTTCTTGGAAACCAGAGTGTTGTGTAAGGCCATTCAGGGTCTCACTCCAAGGCTCATCTGCTCCATCCTTGAGAAATGCTCTTCACCCGGGTTGGCCTGAGCAGGCCAGCTGCACCCGGCTCCTCTAATGCCACACATCAGAGGATCAGGACACGCAAACCAACAAAGCCACTCAGGCCTTTTCTCTCTCCTTGATTACACGTGTCGCTCTCTCTGTCAACACTCTCCGGACTGCATATATTCATCGTTAAAATGATGTAACTGAGAAGAAATTCATCACTTTCATCTGAGGCGAGTCTTTACTTGTGGGGGTTGGATGTGAACGCCGGTGGTGTATCAGTTTTCCGGTGGAGTGATCAGCCATCTTCATGAGTATCCTGTAATGTAATGAACATCCAAAGGCTGGTATCGGAGACTAAAGCAAAGTGATCTAAATTGTGTTAATGGCCAAGATAAGGAGAACATCTGCATTACCATTCTGCAGCTTTTGGCCTAGCTCTGGCTCTAATGGGGTTGAAACGTACATAGAGCATCCTCACACCCCTGCCCCGGACTGCCTTATTCCATCTCTCCCTCTCTTTTTTTGTCTGATCTATTCATAGTGCAGCGCCAAAGAGAGTGCCTGGCCCTATTGAGGCACTGGCATCTCCCAGGCCCTTATCTCGAGTTCACATGTAGTACACAAGAGCAACTTGCTTTTACACATTTAGCAATTATTCATCATATCAGTCTGCCACTGCAAAAGTCTCAGGCTCCATTTATCGGAGCAGTGATGAATTTTCTGCCAGCAAATGCACAGTTTAACATTTGAATAAATGCAAACAAACGTATTTTGTAAACGTAAGAAAGTATTACATGATATCAAGATTTGTTTTGTTTGTAAAACGTACTTGAGGTTTTGTGAGCTGGTGAGGAGAACACAGATTCGGTTCCAGATTTCACCTCCAGCTTTTGTATGGATCGGTGAAACTCCATCTGCAACTCCTGATTTAATACAATGAAATATCAATGAGCTGAACCAGGTATTTGCGGTATTTGATGAGAACTACAGTGTAATACTGGTCTTTCGTGAAGAGGTCTGGGAAAGATTAAGGAAAGACAAAAATTCCTATTTACTGTATTGATATTATTTGTATATGTTCCAATATTAGCTTTTAAAATGTATACTGCTCAGTTAAACAGGTTTTAAACAGTTTTCTGAGTTGTTTAAGATTTACATGGTACTGTATATCAATTACTACTCAACAGACTAGAAAAGACTGGAATAGAGTTACCTGAAAGACTGTGATTCACAACAGGAACTTCATTGCCCTCTTTGTCTTCCTTACTGGAACTTTCAATGTGTCTGGAAAACACAAAGGCATTCTATAAACCTCCTGTGGCCTGAAGGTTAGAGTCCAGGCAGCATCTCAATAACGGCGGCCCGGCTGGCCACAGGTGAGCGAGGTTAGAGGATGGCAGCCGGGAGACTCTGGAATGTCACCTTCACATCCTGCAGTGTCTTGGATTGTTTCTTCCAGGTTTCCCTCATGTTTCTTTAATATGTAACAGGAACACAGGTTTCATATGTGCAATGCTGAAAGATTTACATTGGTTTTCACTTTCACACTTACGAATTAGAATATTTGGCAACACTTCACTGAAGAGCAGCACTCATTAAATATAATAAAGCTACAAAAATGTTTCATGAGAACTGACATTTAATGAAAACGTACATTTATAAATTCATCTGTTATCACAAAGTCTGCTTTTGTCAGTTTTTAGTCATTTTTCTTTATTTCATAACAGCTTTTGTTGTAAGTCTAGTATTTATGGCTAGCATTATGTATATAGCATAGTGAGTTTTTAAAGCAGGTTTTATTGGATTTATTTAGACTTTACATTATTCTTGTCTCTGAGTCTCTGTGTGTCCATGCAATTGTAACATGAGCAGTTTCCTCTGGGACCAGTAAAGTTTTCTGGTTGTGATTTTTCAAATAATCTTTTTTGTAGGTTTAGGACGATGAAAGGTCTGATGTAGGTGTAACTCTACGAACGCTGGCTTGTAGGAGAGTGTTACCAAATGTTTTGACCAGTGACCAAACTCATGTATTGATCGCCAATTTAAACGCATTTCTTTTCACTAAATGTAGGTTTTATTCGGGGATTAGGCCTAATCCAGGTTTAAGAAACCTTTTTCTTTTACGCAGATTAGGCTTAATGGATTATGGAGGATTTTCAACAGAGAACAGCAATTAACGAAGCGGGCCCAGGACTTGCGGGATAGGTAAAGGCTGACCACTGTTCCCTTGCCATTCACGAGTCCCTGACAAGCCTCCTCTGAGTCACCTCACATGAGAGAGCGGAAACGATTGGGAACGCTTACGGAACGTTCGGGTACACTGCGGTATTTTTGAATGATGTCTCCACCCACCCAGTCCAAGACGGGCTCTGCGGCAGGATAACAATAGTAATGAAAGCCGCCAAAAGCGAGTGTGTGTGTGGGAACCCTGGCAGCCACTCAGTTCTGCAATGACTCGACCAACTGTTTATTTGAAGCTTCTACCTACGTTCTGAAGGCACGTTCTTGGCGGCATGTTTGCCTGGAGTCAAGGACTGTGTTGTTTATAGATGCTGAACGTTTGACGTGACATTTGCGAAGAAAGTGCACGCCAAAATCTGTAATTATCCAGTAATGACAGCCTGCATTAATTACACTCTTTATTCAGCACCTTTAAGAGTATACACACAGCTTCTCGGCTCCATAATTATCATTGACGCATACATAAACAAGCCAGTGCCCAAGTGAATGGTTGCTTTGTAAACATGAAATTTTGTGAATCAGAGTAACAGTGAATCAAGTGGGTGCGTTTTTTCTGCTTCGGCCCAAAACTAAAAGAAGCATAAAGAGACCTTGCAGAGTTTAGAAACCTGTTATTATGAAACTCCAGAACTTGGAGAGTCACCGGTACTCGCCCTGTAAGGAGGTGGACTGCCTCTCTTCAGTCTTTATCCTCATGACTCTTTTAAGCCAGTCATGTCCATCTTCTGCAAAATTGAATTTAAGATTGTGACTCAGTTCTGGCCACGTCGTGTGTGTTTTCATGCTCGTGGCGCTATGGGCAGCGGCGAATGCCATGATGTGAGGTGCCTTGGCCAGACATTCTTCCAGGCAGAGGTGGTCAAAATCGCAGCCGCTGCAGTCGTGGCGTATGGAGCGGGAGGAGGCAAGGATAAACCAGACTGGGCTTGAGTCTTTCTGTTTTTTTCCCGAGGTGATAAGGCCAGATGGTTTAACACACACAAAGGGAAGCTACATTTAAGCATGGGAGAAAAGCCTTCGAAGTAAACACTGATGCTTAGCTGAATAAACACTTTCTGTATGTGCCAGGAAGCTCAGACTGAGCTTAAGAGGAAAAAGGGCATGGGATGAAATAAAAGTTTATGATTGACTGTCCTTTCAAGCAGCGCGCTGTCTGCGCGGTGGCGGGAAATATGAGGGGGAGTGTGGGATTCACTTTCATGTTGCGAGCTGAAAGGGATGGAAGTGCATTATTTGAGGGCAATGGAAGACCTTTGATATCTGAGAAGCACAGAACCCAGAGAAAGGATCAAGTCTGTGATTTAAGGCAGCGCGGCTGAGTGCTGTGATGGCTTTTTCAGCTCCGCTATTGTTCTGTCAAAAATGTTTCATGTACAGAGTACACTGTTGATTCAGTGAGCGTGAGTAAACCCCGAGGTTTCCATTGACCCTTTGAAGAGCGCAGGCATATGTGCACCTGCTCTATTGGGAACGCAATTATATCATGTCATATCTGTGATGTAACAGTGGCTTTTAGTAGCCTTCTGAAGCTGTAAGTACATCTGGAATTTAAGAACACCAAGTCCTGAATAGATGACAAGCAAGGAGTTACTGTTTCCCAAACTCCAAACGCTGATTCCAACACTGCTGTTGTGATGACTCAGTTAAAATAGATTACTAGGTTAAAAAAAAGGTGAATATTGAGTCACAATTAATCTGCTTAGTGATTACTTTGCAATCTGATTGTTGAGGCTTAATCGCACTTGTCAATATAAACCATGTTCAGCATGAAAATTCTCTACAAGGGGGAGATATTTAAAGAGAGGAAACCCACACCATCAGGACATTATGAATGTGCGCATATTTGTCAGATATCATGTATATGAATGAATGCATTCTTTGTTTAAGAAGGGAGGAGTGCAGGGCGCTCCTCATGCTGTCTGTGTTTTTTGTATAGTGCTTGGTGTATTTGAAGAATGAGATGTTTATTTTATCAACGTGGTCATAAACTTATTGTCCTTGTGGCCTGTTGGTGCTTCTAACAACTGGAACCTGGATAGTCTGACTTATATTCACATATCTTGGACTTCCAGGGGGCTACTGAGACTTTTTTCACAAAATTGGTGGCTGTCGCTGTTATGTTGGTGGCTAATCTAATGTGTAAGGCTCCTTAAGTTGTCCAATGGAAAAACCTGCTTTGCAGTATCTACATATGTTACCATGGATGCCATAGATACAATCTTGAATTAAGAGTTTCTTTAACTCTAACTAAAAGCTAACCATGAAAGACGAGTATGAAATGAAATGAGGGTTTAATACAGTGATTAATTAAAGCATTATGAATTATTCACATATTAATAGATATAGACCATTAGTTTTTAATGTTTGCTGCATTGACACAGTACTAAATGCTGCTTCATAGCAAGTTTGTGCACTATGAATGGTCACACAGCGGTCAAAGTGGTGATCGTTGTGGATTGTGTGGTGTTAATTGTGCATGTGTAGACTAAGACCTCCTGACTGATCATTATTGCCCCATGTTTCCAAAGTGCCCCTCTCATGTGATGGAATTTTCCATTTGGGAATGGCTAGAGTGTTGCACGGGTTCTTCTGGTACAGGACTTCACTGCCCCCCACCCCTGCCACTGCCGAGGTCATGCATATGTGCACATACCCACTTCCGTCCAGGGTTTAAAATTGGTTTCCCATTGAGTTCTAAGCAATGGGCCTGACTGTTTGCTCACAGCTGATGAAATGGTGGACATGCAAGTATTTTAGTTACATTTTCCGTAGAAGAATGAGATGCTCTCTACACTTCTGTATTCATAATGACACTGTTAAAAATGCTGCAGTGTATTTCCAAAACGATCACTTTACAAGAGAAAGTTAGTAGCTTTTTATATCCATTAATTATGTTAAGTTATTCTGAGTCATTTTGGACTGTTTTATTGGTCAAGGTTTATTGGTCATTAGTGCCAATAGGAATCAACTGCCTTTCAGTAAGAGTTCTGATCAAAGATATAGGATCAGACACTTTCTTTCTCACATTTCCTTCTTGCATTAATCACAATATGAAAGAAAACAAAAATTTGATTTTACAAAGCCCTCTATTTCTTGCTCTTCTTGACAGCAGTGGGCTGGTATTAGACAACTGCTGAGAAACTTGAGAAGGAGTCAACTTTGGTTAATGCTTAGAATGGGTGGGAAATAACGTGTTACATTTATTCAGTTATATGTACTCAAGTAACATTTAAGACATTTAAATTCTATTAAAAATACCTAGAGGAGTAAATGTCACAGTATCACTAAAAATAGGGATAAAATAATGAGAAAAATGAGGAAATTGACTTTCCTCTTCCCACAATCTTCAGGAAATTTGGATGATTCACATGGTAAATTCCTGCTGATTGTGCGCCATGTGCAATATTTCAGATACTTCACAGGCATGATTTTGTACAGGGTTGAGTAAATGTTGAGGGACACTTTATGGAGTGTTGGAGTACACTTGACCATGCATGACAGCAGAAGTGTCAAACAAAATCTATCTATCTATCTATCTATCTATCTATCTATCTATCTATCTATCTATCTATCTATCTATCTATCCATCTATCCATCTATCCATCTATCCATCTATCCATCTATCCATCCATCCATCCATCCATCCATCCATCTGTAAATCAAAGCCCCTGTGCTTGGTTGTGCTTGTTGGAGTGTGGCCATGTGTTTGGTGTTATTTGGTGTTGTTAGAGGTATACATCATAGCAGAACAGTGGCCTGTTTAGCCTCCCACCAGCTGTGAGCAAGGCGTTAATCACCCCTGGCCCGAGGCAGTCGGGGCAGCTGCTCCAGCCAGACTCTGGCTCCTGTCGCAAGACAGATGTTCGGCCTCTGATACCCAATGTTCAGGTCTCACCTTACACACACAGCTGGACACTGTACATTTCCCCTTAATTAAGGTCCAGTCCTATAACAGACACTGCAGGCCTGGTGTTAATGTTAATTAAAGTAAATGTCCAAATTGACCCTGTAGTTAAAACCAGAAGCACCGTAATCATGTTCCTTGCAGTTTGGGCTGGGTGGACCACACTAAGAAGGGCATCGAATTGTTTGTCTTCACTGTGGCTGCGGGTTTCTTTATTATCATTTTTATTTACTGTAGATTAGAGCCAACTGTAGGTAATAATCAAACTGCTGCTCGAGTAGTTTAGAGTATTTAATGTAGTGTATATTGTCAAACTTATATAACTTAAACTGACACACTTATATCTTATAGTTGCATCTTATAATTTACCCAGAAGTGTGATTGTGTGTTTTCTTGCTATGCATAATGTCACAGACTCTCTCTCTCCAACCACATTTTAAAGGTAACTCGACCATCCTCTCTCTCTTTCCCCACACATTACAGTGGTGACTTGACCACAAAAAACTGTTTAATCAATCAATTCCTAGCACCTGATGAACTGATCAGAAATCTGAATAATAAGTGACCATAATGCCATATTCATGTGTGTGTGATGTTCTGCATCATGGGTCTCCTAGGATGTAACTATCAAGGCAGGAGGTTTTAGTACTAAAGCATATGTTTAATCTGTCTCATTTTGTTCTTGAATGTGGATTTGCGTAGTTGTGGTGTTCGCCAAGTGCAAAACCACAGTGATCCACCGACAGACTGAATCTTTACGAACACAGATGGTGTCTTTAAAAACTTGGAAATGATCAAAGTGGTTTAACCGTTAAATTTTGTCTTGAGTTTAGAACAAACTTCTGAAAAAAGAACTTTTAGAAAAAAAAACGGCCATTAACATCTAGACCCAGCAGGTCTGATCCTGAAAACAGGTGGTGTTGGGTGTTTACTTAGGCTGAGCACGGTCACTGCAGTGGGAAAGGTCAGTGTAGTCAGTAGCCGTCTCCACGTTGACCTGGCTTTGAGCAGCAGAAACAGGATTTTAAAAGGCAGGTATGCTCTAATGAGGCCCTGAATCTACTGGAGGTCAGGCCAGCCACGTCTGTGTTCTCTTATCTACTGTGTGTGTGTGTGTGTGTGCGTGTGTGTGTGTGTGTGTGTGTGTGTGTGTGTGTGTGTGTGTGTAAATCTTCCATATTGACTTTACTATTTTAGGAAAAGTCAATCCTTTGTGAAAGCTCAGATTTGACCAGTTTGATTTGCTTTGATTCAGTATAGCAGTACACTGAATATATAACAATATTCAAATACAGTAGTTGCATTTATGAAACAAAAAACAACAAAAAATTAGATCTTTGCATTTTAAAGCAGGCCAGAAAATATAATTTTATAAAAATGTATAATTACATTAGACAGTGCCATCCTGAGTGCTTTGTTATTAAGAATACATCCTTGCTGGTACAAGTAGGGTAGAGTCCAAAATACCCTTAAGCTAAAGAATCTGTGTATCTGTGTACCTGTTTTGGCTGTAAAAATATTCTGAAGGAAATATTTACTGATGTCGATGCCATTATCGATCCTATTACTTGTAGATTCCATTATTGATTCCTAAAGTGTTAAAGGATGAGCATGTTGCCTTAAACTTTGCATTCTGGGAGGCTGGGAGATGTAGTCTTTCAGTGTGTGGTAGCTGGGGGAGTATTTGGAGTTTTACGTGGCTGCTCTGTTTGTGAGTCATTTTTGGACCCGCTCTGTGGTCGAGAGTAACAAGCCAAAGATGCCTGGCTAACAGCCGCTAAGGCTGAGGCTGAGAAGGCAACAACAGTATAAACTTAATATTTTTTTAACTGATACATTTGTGGACAGGTAATTACACCTGGTTAGCTACATATTTACATTAAAAAAGGTAGTCATGGGCCAATTTTGCTTCGAAAGCAGCTGTTTTATTAGATGTCAGAACTCAACACTTGAACAATAAATTATGCATTTCCTTTGAACAATAAATAATATGGTCCAGATATGAATATATAAATATAAAAATAAATTAGTATTGATAATAAGTGGCATTGTAGTTAAAGTTACAGCCAAAACAGGTAGGTGGGGCTAACAGGCCAGTTTCTCCTCCCTCCTACATGCTGCAGCTTATGAAACCCAATAAAAATCCAAAATGGAATATGAGCATTCGTTTTCCGTTTTTGATTTGTGCACAAAGTGGGAAATTGGAAAATGAGCCATTATCCATTTTGTTGGGTGTTTTTTGTTTTGGTTTCATAGAGGCGGTAGACTCCCTGGAGCAACTTAGGGTTAAGGGTCTTGCTCAGGGACTCAGTGGTGGTGCTGAGGGTGGGATTCAAACCCATGACCTCTTGGTCCAGAGGCAAGTATCCTACCCACTGAGCTACCTCTAAAGCTGCCAGAAACTCAATTCAGTGCTGATGCCTCAAAATAAAGATACAAAGACATAGCATGAATAATGTGCAAGATATTTCAGTGAGCTAGTTTAAGGCTCATTATAATGTAACCAGTCAGTGATTGAAGACTGGAAGGGGCTCTGTAGGTGTATCAGAACAGATAATAGTCTTGATGCTTGTTTTCTGTGCACTTTTAAAGGAAGTGCATAGAAAACCTGAAATGGACCTTGAATTTGAGGGTCTTGAGACCACTGACAGAGCAGAGCTGACCTGTAGTTCTTATCCAGGATATTTCATTATACAGTGAACCCCTGACTGAACACTGGACTGAACTGAACTGGAGAGGCTGGTCTATATTATAAAATATTTGGAGCAGGGAACATGGATCAGCTGTGAAGCCGGTGGTGGGCAGAACTTAGGTGGAACGGATCTGAATTTTGTGTTGTAACAGTGTGTTGCGATGTTGTTGTCCAAGGCTTGACTGGAGTGTGTTGGAATTAAGAAGGAGGAACAGAAGCCTGAAGCTCAAAGATCCAGTTCCATTTCTGTCCTGATTAGGGGACTTCCATACTTGGATAAAGGAGAAGAGAAAGACTTAGGAAGAGAGAGAGAGAGAGAGAGAGAGAGAGAGAGAGAGAGAGAGAGAGAGAGAGAGAGAAAGAGAGAAAGCAAGAGAGAGAGAGAGAGAGAGAGAGAGAGAGAGAGAGAGAGAGAGAGAGAGAGAGA